>PISW01006373.1:31358-110558 GCA_004023785.1 Mungos mungo
GGGGGGGGGGGGGGGGGGGGCTCTTCTGCAGGAAAAGGGACTCTGCCCGAGCCCCCAAGGGTAGGGGCAGTCGGAGCAGAGAGGGAGCCCCGGGCAGGTGTGTGTGAGCAGCACGGCACAGCAGGAGGGCACAGCAGAGGGAGGAGGCGGGCTGTGGGGCTGTGGGGGAGGGGTTAGTTGGAAGCTGACTCATGGAGAGGAAAGGCCCAGAACCATGAAGGTGGGGTTTCAGGGTCCACATACACCACCTTCGGGCACTTCCTGCCGGAGTAGAGGCAGCGCCCATGGGACTGACCCCAGACAGACACCATCACCCCCTGAATGGGGTCGGGCCAGGCTTCTGCCGCAGGCGGGAGAGCAGCCCAAGGAGCCAGAGGGTGGTGCTCGACTCTCTCTCGGGGTCTCTCTCCCACTTAGGCTTGGGCTGCCTGAGGTCGCTCCTACACTGCAGGGATTAAAAACCTCAGCCTCAAGGAGGCGAAGCTAGGAGCCCAGAAAGAATGCCCCCCTGTGTGGTCTGCTTTCCGAGAGCTTGCTCCCCAGACCTGGAACCCCAGGAGTTGTTGTAGAGGGAAAGGGTTCTGCAGGCACCTAAGTTTTTGGATTGCTGACTCTACTGAGTATCCTAAAAGGCCAGGCCCACTAAAGGTCCTGATAAGTCCTGAAGGGGGAAAAACTCATTAAACTCCTGAGCTCTGGCTTTTAGAAAGCTATTTGTCCACAGAAGCTTCTCAGCACAGAACATCTGCGAATCCTTGGGATACTGCTGCTGGGAAGAGCCCGGGCTCAAGGGGAGCCACCGCACCTACGAATCATCTAGAGCCTTGTCACCCTGGTGTTTCTCCCTCGTATCATCCCTAAGCCTTTCGAAAAGACTTACAGGGTCTGGCCCAGACTTGGCTGTGCTGTGAGGTTAATGGGGGAAGAGGGGGGTCTCTGTGCCCACTGCAGGGGCGAGAAAAGCCAGCCTCTGCCTCCCGCGTGTCCTAGCCCTTCCCCTTGGCTTCCCTGACCGCCTGGGGGCCAGCTGCTTACAGGGCCGGAGCTGGGCTCCCCTCACCTGCATCTGCTCCTAGACGTCAGGGCAACCCTGTGCGGTTTCAGCCCGGCATACGCAGGACGCTTGGGCTCAGCGCGTTTGGGTGAAGTGCCCGAGCCCTGCTCGTGCCCCCCTCCCCTGCATGAATGTGCAGACACAGCGCCCATTACGATACAGCAAGACCTTGGTTTGTGAGCATCATTCGTTCCGCAGACATGCTCGCAATCCAAAGCACTCACATCGCCAAGCAAATTTCAAGAACCTCATTGGCTCAGCTGTGATCACGGGACGTTTGGCCTCCGTCCTACGCGTATTGCAAGACGTCGCTCGTTTATCAGGTTAAATGTATTAAACATGTTTGCTCATCTTGCGGAACCGCCACCGACCACGTTCCTCGCCCACCTGTGCTTCCTGCGGTTCCCCCCCACCTGAGCCCGCCCCCCGCCCGGCTTCCTCAGGCTCCCTGCTGAGGCCTGGCTGACGTGTAGAGACGCTGCTCTCCTGCAGCCTCTGAAAGGAGGGGAACGCACTCTTCCCGAGGACCCACAATGCGCCCGGCTCTGGGCCAGGGGCCTGGGACGCATCCGACGGGAAGTCTGGAGCCAGACGTCTCCATCCTCGGCGTGGGAAGTCAGCGCCCGCATTCCCTTGACCCAAAGAGAAAGGGCGCCCGAGGGAGGCTCAGATGCCCAGGGTCACACCGTGGGAACTGGTCCCGGGCACCAGGGGTGTGCACACGGCTGCCCCCTGGGCGGGGTGGATGGCAGGCCTGCACGGGGACTCTCGCCGGTCACCGAGGGCCCTGACTGCCGTCCCCTGCCGAGCGGAACGGATACTAAAGTCCTGGAACACCACAAATCCGAAGCCTGCACCATCATCCCGGTGGCCCCGTGTGACATCGGCACCTTTAGCTTCCAACCTCCAGTCTGCTCCCGATTAATGGCGGTGAGTCATTCCTCTGTCCTCAGGGACAGCTCCTGGAGCCCTCGTCCCTCCAGGCTAGGTTTCCGCCTGACCTTTCCCGCCCACTCGGCACCCACTTCGCAGACACCCGGCTCTCTCCTTGGGCAGCAGGGACAGGCCGGGGGTGCTGAGGGGGACGTGTTCTAGAGCCATCAGTGACCAGGTTAGAGTCCGGGCTGCACCGCCTCGGCCACTGCTGGGCCCCCCCGCGCTCTGCCCTCCCCTGCGGAGAGGGAATGTCAGCCCTGGGCCCCCCTCGTCGCACTGGGCCCTCACCTCCTGAACTGACTCAGTGGGTCTACAGTGGCTCCCACGAATTTTCATTTCTAGCAAGTTCCAGGTGCTGAGGTGCTGCTGCTCCAGGAACCCCACTTTGAGAACCACTGAAGGAGTATTGAGTCAAATGGTCAAAGTCAGAGACAGAGAGCAGAGGGCCCCCCCCTTCTTTCATCCCAAGCGCCACTGCGGAGCGGGGACAGCAATGTGGTGGCAAGGGGGCTGACATCTGTCAAGCCCCCCGAAGTGGCTGGTGGTGCCTCAGCCTACGGAATCTGGGACGAGCTGAGGAGGGGGGCATGGCCATCGACACTTTACAGACAGACCCCAGCCCAGAGAGGTGGAGTGACTCACCTGGGGTCGCACAGATATGCATGGGGCCACCGCCCCCCTCCTCCTGGTGACCCTCCCTCACTGTGACCTAGAACACAGGGGAGGCCCAGGCCCCAGGGGCGTCTCCCAAGAGAGGCCAAAGCCAAGCGGGCGGGGAGATGCAGGAGCAGAGAAAGCCCTTCTCTCCCCCACTCGGGCTCCGGGGTTCGTGCCGGTTTCAAATGGGCAATTGGAGGAATCTGAGGTCATTTGTACGCTCCCCCACCCCCCAGAATGGCCCTGAGAACTGTCCAGGCACAGGCTGGGGGGGGGGGAGTTGTGTGCCCCCTACCGTGGCTGCCGGGTCTGGAAGCGGGGCCCCCAGACTGAGTGGCGCGCCACGGGTTTCTATGACAACGCGGCTGCAGTGGTCCCTAATTATAATTAACTTCAGACTTGATGGTTCTTCTGGACCCTTCTGGTGGGAAAGGCGGAGGCGGCCCTCAACAGGGAGCAAAAGGGGGGTGACTGTCTGAGCCTCTGGGTCGCTCCTGGCCCAGGAGTCTTCAGGGAAGAGGACTTGGGAAGGACGTGCTGGGCACCAAGGGGCACCAGCGGGCTGGGTAAAGATCCACCCAGAGGCTGGCTGTCAGGGACCCTGCCACCCAGCTAGGCCGAACCCTAACCTCCTCTGGGCTCCCCCTTGGAGGGGCGGGGGGCCGGGGCACAGTCACGGGCACTAGAGTGCCTGGGTCCTTGTCCCAGCCCTGCCTGACCTGGGCAGTTCAGAGCACAAGCTCTCTGGGAACTGAGAAGGCAAAGCACAGAAGACACGTTCCCTGGGCCCCTGGGGAGGGTGGGGGCTGGCCCAAGGTAAGGAGGAGCGTGGTGGCCAAGGCCCAGCCAGTCCCCTGTCCCCATCCCGCCTCAGACAAGACACAGGACCTCACAGTGGTGGCTGATACTGAGCACCGACGGCGTGACTGTCCAGGCCGAGCCCACAGATGTACCTGATCCCAGGAAAGCCCTCAGCCATCAGACCCACTCGGCAGACGAGCAACTGAGGCACAGAGGGGTTGGAGGGTAGCGTCCAGGCTGCCTGCCCCCAGCTCTGCCCCTGTGGGCCCCGGTCTCACTGTTGGCTGTTGGGGTCCACCGAGGCTTTGGCTGGGGGGAAAAAGAACGCTGCTTCCAGAAACAGTTTGAAAACCACGGTCATGGTCCTACCTCGCCACTTTACAGAAGAGGAAACTGAGGCTCTGGGGGGTAAGATTACCTGTCCTAGATCACACAGCTCTGAGTCAATACCTCGAAGACCATTCAATCAACAGAGTCATCAATTCTAATGACTTACAGCTCTATAGTGATTCACAACAGGTAGGATTTTTTGTTTTTTAAGATTTTGAAGGTTTCTGCCAACTCCTCTATACTTGACCGCGGAACATTCTAGGTGTGTTGAACTTGCTCGGTCCAGCTCCCCCTGCTTTAGCTGGAGGAAACAGGGGGTGGGGGAGAGAGCGCAGCACGGCCTGGGCTGCCCGGACTCCCCAGAAGGTGAGACTGGCAGTCAGGTTGGAGGGGTGCTGAGGACAGAGGGGAGGGGGAGGGGAGAGGAGACAGAGAGGGAGGCTGGGAAGCAGGGAAGGGGAGACTTAGGGACGCGGAAACATAGGAATCCTCCCTCCCCAAGAATACACTCACAGGCATCTTCAAGAATGTGTTTGGTATACTCGAGAGTAGAGTCACTCACGGAGGACGTGACGGCGGGAATTACTTAGCATCCGTGCTTGGGGAGAGGAGACAACGCATGGGGACAGAGGTGACACCGAACGGTTCCATATTGATCCCTCTTGAAAAGTATGTGCTGCATTGAGCTCATTACCGAATTCTATTCGTGTGTGTTTGAAATGTCCCAACAAAGAAAGCTTTTTAAAAGCAGACAGTCAATGCATTCCAGAATTTTCTAATGAATAGTTTTCTGAACACAGTTCTCTTTACACAAGAAGAGTCGATTAATGAACTAATGCCCTCAGCCTTCCGCACCTCTATCCCTCTCGCTCCCTGTCCCTGTCTCTCTCCCTCTTTCTCTCTCTCAGGCAGGAGTCAGCCGCCAAGGTTAGCAGCTGCATATCGATTCCCCTCTGTCTTTCCCCCAAAACATCTGTTAAGATACCGGTACAGAGGAAAAATAATTATCGGTCAAGTAAAACGTAACAGAAACCTTCCAAATCCATCCCATCCTGCACAATTTGCTATAAATGTTAAAAGTCTTGACAACTTGGGGCGCCTGGGTGGCTCAGTCGGTTAAGCATCTGACTTCGGCTCAGGTCATGATCTCTCAGGTCATGGGTTCAAGCCCCACGTCGGGCCCTGTGCTGACAGCCCAGAGCCTGGAGCCTGCTTCAGATTCTGTGTGTCTCTCTCTGGCCCTCCCCTGCTCATGTTGTGTCTGTCTGTCTGTCTCTCTCTCTCTCAAAAATAAACAGTAAAACTCTTTTTTAAAAGTCTGACAGTGTGGCCATCTCTCCAGTGGTCTTTGTCTGGTCCACTCTGAGCACACTGGCCATCTCCATCCTGGTCCTCACAGGAGAGACAGGGCTAACCCCCAGCTCCCCTCTGGACACCTATGCTACCCTGATACCCGCAAAGCTGAGTTGGCATTATTATTATGCGGGGAAGCTGCCCTTTCCTGGCTTGGTTTCCCCATCTATAGAAGAAGTGGGAAGACGAGACGTTCACTAAGGTCCTCCCAGCCCCAGGACGTGAGACTGCTCAGCACTGACCTCGGTGCAGGGACAGCAGCGTTCCTGGGCTGGGGTCCGTTCTGGGAGACAGAGAGGCCATGGGTCTCCTACTTCAGGCCCCCAGCACCCCGCACGGAGCCAGGGACAGAGGTGGGAGCTGGGGAGGGAAGTGACTGGTGCTACAGGACCAAACCTCCCACCCGGCCCTCCCGTCTGGGTCCCCCCCCCCCCGCCATGCCCTCCTCTGCAGCCAACCACAGGAGTAGCCGAGGGTCCCCAAGGGGGCGCCTCCCCGTTGGGCAGCTGTCCCGGTTTGCCCAGGCCGAGGGGCTCTCACAACACTGGGCTTCCAGCACTAGACCTGGGACGGTCCCGGTGGGCCTGCGCCCAGGCAAGCTGGCTGCACAAATCGTCAGCGTTGGAGCGGACCCAAGTGAAAGCTGTGCCGTGATTACCCAGTCTGGGGGGTGAGGGGGGCAGCGGCTGTTTGCAGACTCGTCAGCCTCATGATTAAACCAGCAAACCGCCAGCCTGTGCTGCTCAGGGGCCCGACCGCACAGACATCTGCACTCCTGGTGTCATTGCACTTGGCCTCTCAGCCAGAAAAGGCGGCAGGGCCAGTGTGAAGCGTCCTGCCTCTCTGAGTCCGTCAGCCAATGAGAAACAGAGCCTCGCTCTGCCTGCGAACCAGAAAGGGGACTTAGCCAGCGAGGGGCTGGGGCGAGGCCGGGGGGACCAGGGAGGTCAGCGATGGTGCCTTCACCCCACCAGCCTCCAGAGGCGAGTCTGAGGCCATGTCCGCCCTGCGGGCACCTGCCGGGACCTGCCAGCCTCGGGCCCAGCCATGGCACGAGAAGGTGGTGGGAACCCCCCAGCTTCTGAGCGGGTTCTGTGAACGCGTAGACTCGCGGCCCGAAGTCAGAGCAGGTGACCCGGACGCTCCCCTCCACTGGCTCCTCATCACCCCCTCGGTCTCCCTGGAAATCGAGGAAAGTGGGGGTGGGGGGCTGCTCAAGACTCCTCAGTCACGTAGCCCCTGGTCAAAATACACGACCGTCAGGCATCTAGGCCGCTCAGTCTGCTGAGCCTCCGACTCTTGGCTTCAGCTCAGACCATGATCTCACGGTTCGTGGGTTCAAGCCCTCTACCGGGCTCAGTGCTAGCAGGGCGGAGCCTGCTTGGGACTCTCTCTCTGCCCCTCCCCTGCTCCATCTCAAAATTCCTTAAACAGAGATAGAGTATATATTTTGGAACAATAATGACTAAAGCACCAAAGTTACAACTTGCTTATTTTTATTGCGTCCCTGCAGTAACACTGCCTTCACCCCGTTGTGGTCACGAACTCGGGGTGAACTCTAACTTGGCTGAGCCTCCGGGGCGGGGGGGAGCTGGGAGCCGCCCTGCCGTGGGGCTGGGGAAACCCGGACGGAGAATCTCGGAGGCAGGGGTGGGCGTGAACACAGGCTGTTCTGTGCCAAAGCGAATCAAGTGTGAGTGCGCCTCCGGCCTGAGGTCACCGGGGAAAACGGAAAACATTTTGAGTGGAATCGTGAACTCCGACAGGGCAAACCCCGTGGGGTGCACGTGCAGCCGCGCTCACGGGGAAATCGGAGGCTTTCTGTGCAGAAACGAAGCACTGGGGGCCCACGTGCTCGTGGTGACGGAGGCGGCCGCGCTGGCCTGGCGTGCACGGGTACGCGGACACGGTTCCCAATCCCACTGTCGCACCCCTGAATCCAACGACGTACATCAACTCTACTCTAATTTAAAAAAAATGAAAATTTTAAAAAGGCAATAAACTCAGATCCATTTTGAAAAGTTACAAACGAAACATCAAGATAAATCCAAAGAGAGTAGAAGGAAGGAATGAAAATAATTTCACAGGGCGTTTGGGGGGCTCAGCGGTTGAGCTTCCGACTTTGGCTCAGGTTGATGAGTTCGAGCCCTGTGTCAGGCTCTGTGCTGACAGCTCAGAGCCTGGAGCTGCTTCAGATTCTGTGTCTCCCTCTTTCTCTGCCCCCATCCCCACTCATGCTCTGTCTCTTCAATATAAAAAATAAAACATAAATTTTTTTAATTAAAAAATGGTTAAGATACTAAATTAAAAGGAAAGAAATACAATGTCGACCTCGTCAGCTGATCGGAGAATCTCATGTGGAAGTTGTGCACCAAGTGTCCAGCAGGCAATAGAAACCGAATGCCTCATCGTGGCTGCTGTCACGGAGGTGACAGTGGTCGTGAATGTTGTCAGACCCCGGAAGGCTGCAGGGGCCGGGGGAGGGAGGGCTGGGGGAGGGAGGATTAGAGGAGGGAGGACCGGGGCAAGGAGGATTGAGGGAGGGAGGACCAGCAGAGGAGGACCAGTGGAGGAAAGCCCAGAGGAGTGAGGACCAGGAAGGGAGGACCAAATCCCTCCTGGGAGGGGTTAGGGAGGACTCACTTCCAGGCTAAGCACAGAGGATGAGCACTGGGAAGAATAGGACAACCCAGGCTGGAGCCCCGTGAGCGTGGGGGCCTGAGGCCCGGTCCTTCCCCTACAATGTGGCCTGAGGGGAGAAGCAGCCCAAAGCGCCATATCCCTTCAGGCCGGCTGCCAAGCAGGGGGCTGACATCTGAGGCCACGGGGGAGAACACAAAATGGCGGCCGTGGGCTTCGGGCTCCTGCATTATGCAGCAGGGGAAAATAATGCATAACTTGGAACGTTTTTTTTAACCATTTGGTTCCTGATTTTTGTCCTGGGTATGGAAAACACAATGACCTTAC
The DNA here is from genome assembly GCA_004023785.1 of Mungos mungo. Taxonomy (NCBI): domain Eukaryota; kingdom Metazoa; phylum Chordata; class Mammalia; order Carnivora; family Herpestidae; genus Mungos; species Mungos mungo. The sequence continues at coordinate 39,457 of PISW01006373.1, forward strand.
TCAGCCAGTCTCTATAGTGAACAGAATGATTTAATTCTAATGATCTCTCCAGGCTGAGACGTCATTTTCAGCTGGAGAGAAGTGAGCAGGTCTTCAACAGACCAAGTCAGCGGGTCCCCGAAGAAAGGAGTTCCCGCCGGGCTCCGCGCGTGCTCCCAAAGGCCTCAGTCTACCCGACCGGTGATACACACCTGACACTTTCCCAGGTAAAAGGAACTGGATGTGTCTGGAGCTGGATGCCTTTAGCCTGTAAGCTCGTGGGTCCTGCCTCTGGGGAAAAGCGGACTGGACCCAGAGCATCCTCTGCCCAAGTCTGTGGGCTCCACACCCCACAGGAAGGTTGCAGTGGGGACCCTCTTCCAGGGAGGCTGACCTGAGGAAATGTATCTAGACCTAGGTTAGAAAAAGGGAGGCTCTAATCCCCCAAAATGAGGGATGGGGGCCCCAGAAAGGTCATAGTAAAGACTTCAGAGTCACGGAAAGAGTTTGTATCGGAATACGTTGCCAACAGAATAGCTTATGAACTTGGGCTCCTGTAAATAGTCGTGAGGCGTCTGCCACCCAACCCAGCAACTGTGAACTTACGATCACACAAAAATCTGTGCACAGATGTTCACAGCAGCCTTACGTATAACTGGCAAAGCCTGGAAACAACCAGTCCTAAGTACACTGTGGCACGTCCATGCCAGGGAACACAGGGCACGCTGGGCAGCAAAAAAGAAACAAAGTATCGATCCACCCAACGACCTGGGTTCGTAAAGAACTGTGCCGAGCCCAAAAAGCCAACCCCCAAATGCTCACATGCCATCTGAGATGCCATCTCACATGCTCACAGAACACTTCTGCAAAGACAAAAGTATGAAGATGGAGTACAGGCTCGTGGCGCACCGGGAGGCGACTGGGAGCAGGCTGGTGGCAGGGAGGGACGAGCAGGTACAGAGAACAGCCAGAGGGACCCTGCAGTGTGGGAACTGCCTAGGGTCGGCTGTGATGGTGAGTCCACCAGCAGCGCCTCCGTGCACCCCAGGCCAACGTGGCCACCCTCCGTCACCAGGAGCACGTGGCTTCCTGGTCCTTCCTTTCTGCACAGAATCAGGGCCGCCTGGGTGGCCCGGTCGGTTAGGTGTCCAACTTTAGCTCAGGTCATGATCTCCTGTTCTGTGAGTTCGAGCCCCGTGTCGGGCTCTACGCTGATCTGTGCTCACCGCTTGGAGCCTGGAGCCTGCTTCAGATTCTGTGTCTTCCTCTCTCTCTCTGCCCCTCCCCTGCTCACACTCTGTCTCTCTCTCTCTCAAAATTAAAAAAGTGCATGAAACTAAGTGAGCACCCACACATACAGGTACAAATAAAACGGGAAAGTCTGAGTGAGATGGATGGATTGAATGGGTGTCCACATACTGACAGTCATGGTACACTAGGGTTTGCCAGGATGTGACCTTGGAGGAAAGCGGGTAAAAGGCACACTGGATCTCCCTGGCTTGCTTCTTACCCCTGCACGGGAGTCTACAACTATCTAGAAATAAAAGATTTAACTTAAAGAAATAGTTATGAGACATTGCTTCGTGCAAAGGGCAAACCACAAAACCCAGCGTGTATTATGATCAGTGCTACCTGAAGTCCTCAAAACGTACACCATCTACTCAAGCGAGGCCCCCCCATGACCATGCAGTCCCCCTCCTAAATGCATTCCCGAGAGAAATGTGTGCATGTGATCACCAGAAAATCCGTACATGGCTAAGAGCAACTTTATTCGTGATAGCCAATGGTCGGAAGCAATCCAGAGAGATGTCCGTCCATAGCAGAGCCAATAGAATCCTTAACTAAAAAGTGCGACCCAGAGCCTTACACATTGAGGAGCGTCCCTGTTGGGATGGTAATTAAAGAAGCCAGACACAAAGGCCACAGACGGTACGGCTCATTGATGTGAAGTTCAAGACTATTCTGTAGGGAGAGCTGTCACCCAGGGAAGCAGAAGGATGGCCTGCGGGGGCCACAGGGGCGTCCGGGCACCAGCGGTGCCGCACCCTCATCGGGCAGGGGGGGCGGGATACGTGTGTGTGAAATCAATCAGACCACACACTTAGGACCTGTGCACCCTGCCGTGCGGGTTACACCGCGCTGTGCTTCTTAAACAAGAGGAATGTCACAGACACCTGGATCAAAGAACAGAAGGCAACATGCCAGCACAGGGGGCACCTGGAGGGACCTCCATCTCCCCCCTCCTGGCTCTCCGTCCCTATCTGCGGATGCAGCTCCCTCGGGCGGGTGGGAAGGGCTGCTCCATTCCAGCGGGGGGGGGGGGCTGGGGGAGGCCTCTGCCCAAGGGAGGAGGGGGGAGAGGAGGAGGGGCCTCAAGAACAGACAGCTGCTCGGGCGAGAGCTGCTGCCCAGGTGTGAGCTTGGGCAGCACCAGCCACTGCCGGTTGGGAATGTGGTGGAGGAGAAAGGAGTCCTTAGGAAGAGGGAAGAAATAAGGGAAGGAGCTGAGAGGAGAGGAGAAGAGAGAGGAGAGAGAGAGATGACCCCGGCCAGCATCTCCAGGGCGCCGCCCTGTGACCCACACCTGCCAGGCCGATGGAGGTGGAGGGGGCCATTGCTACTGTCACTTGGCTCAGGACCTCACACGAGCAAGTAGCAGTTGCACTGGGACCCAGGGAGCCAGAGCAGGCGCTGGGGAGCACCAGGAGGAGAGAGCAAGCCAGGCGGGGGCTCCGCGGGGGGGGGTCAAGGTGGGAGACGGGGAGGGACACTCGGCCTTGGGTCCACCAGCTATTTCCTGAGCACCTTCCTGCGGGCACTAGAGTACAGCGCCCTCGTATATAATCGGGGTGGGCCCATCGGCAGTGACCCCGGCCACCACCGAGGCCCGATGCTCGGTTCTAAGGGTCCCCCCCATTTCACTTCACGACGGTCTCGAAGCTGCACCGGCCAGAAGAAAGAGGGACAGGGCGCGCCCCAAGCCAGAGGAGCCACGCGTCTGCTGCCGTCACCGGGCAGGGCTGGGGAAAGGGCATGGCTTGTCCTTTAAAGCCGGAGAGGAGGCATAACTCAATTCTTTTCACAATTTCATTACCAGAAAAATCTATCGGCCCCAGGAGCATTCTGCTCACAAAATTGAACTAAAAACAAAAGGGCACTTGCCGCGTCCTCCCTGGGCTCTGAGCTGAGCTGGTGGCCATAAATCCCCGTCGACTAGAGAAAGGACAGCCTCCTCTCGCTCTGTTCCCGCCGCCTGCTGGTTGTCGGAGACAGCGGACGCCCCCGGAGGGCCTCCCCAGGAGGGTGTGGGGGAGGGTGGGCGCCCCTCAGAGCCAAGACACTGTCACTTGTCCGGGTCACACGGCGACCATGTCCCCCTCTCTGTAGATTCATGCCCCGCCACACTTCCATCTCCCAAAGGAGCCGCTGGGAGGCCCTGGGGGGCCCTGGGCCTAGAAGGGCAGCCCCCACCCCCACCTTTAGACATCCCCGGAGCAGAACCTTCTCCCTCATCCTTCCAGATCCCGCCGGGTTAGGGAAGCATTCACGGTCCCTCCTGGATACCATGAGGCCGGAGTCCCTGTCTGTTTTGTTTGCAATGAAGACCTTGCATCTGGACGGTGCCGGACACACAGCGACGTTCAGTCATTTTTAATGAGAAAAACAGTTCACGGGGTGTTGGCTCTGGAGACGTGTCCGTGACCTTCCTGCCTCTGCCCCGCCAGCCCGCCCTGCTTCCCGCACAAGGACAGCGCCGTCCAGGGAGCTGGACTGGTCCTGAGCCAACCCCCAGGACCGCTCCCTGTGGCTCTGAATAGCGCCTCCCCTCAGGCTCTGACAGGTTCCCGGGTCCCCTCCGGAGCGCCTCAGAGCGCCCCCCAACACCTTCCCCAGCCCGTGCATTGCCCTGACAGGCCCCCCGGAGGGGCTGGAGTGGGCGGGGGGAGACTCAGGAGGCCTGCGGGCCGCCAGGAAACGCAGACGAGCAGACGCACCCCGGCTTCTCTGTTCAGAGTGGCCCAGGCCAGCCCGCCTCCTTCTCTCCCTTTGCTGCGTCTTTCCTAGAAATTGCATGAAGATCGAGAGAGGGTCTTTTGTCCTCTCTCCGAAGCTCTATTGGGTGTTACATAACCCCTTCCACAGTGCGGGGAGCTGGGGCGAGGGGACCAGGGTTACCCTCGAGGAGGCTGCGTCGGGCTGCAGGCCAGCCGCCGAGGGTTGGCCGTCGATGCCAGGCGGTGCCCTGCTTCAGACCCACTGCCTGAGGTCGGCGTGGGCCCGAACCCTGTCATGAGAGGCTCCGCTGTGCCTGCTCGGGGCAGAGGGGGCTCTAGATGCGGTTCCGGCCTCTGCCTACGAGCCTCTAAGGGTGCCGCCTCTCCCGACCTCTCACTTTGTGCTGGTTTTTTACAACAGCCTTCTGTCTGGCATCTGATTTCTAATCAGACGTTCATCTCTTGTGCTTTTGAGGGCCTGCGGCCGCGGGGAAGCGGGGAGTGTCTCCTGCTCTCTCGGCTGCTACGAGGCATGTGGGAGCCTCACAGTTCCTTCTGATGGAAACGCAGGGAGGAGGGAAAGAGCAGGGAGGGGAGAGAGAGACCCAGGGCTTAAGTGACCCACCTCGCAGTCGGAGCCTGTGCGCATCCCATCACAGGCCCGAATTGAGCCGTCAAGGGGAGCTGAGCCCATCAGGCAGCCAGACATCATCCCCTTAGCTTCTTAGCCTCGTTCTCTCTCTCTCTCATCTCTGTCTGTCTTCCCCTCTCTCTGTCTCTATCTCACACATAGACACACACACACACACCAGACGGGAAAACAAGACTGACAACTCAGCCCGTCCACACACACCCCCCCCCCCCCCCCCCCCCCCCCCCCCCCCCCCGCCCGCAACTTCAGCATCAGTGGCTCTTACCGAAATGCCCGCTCGGTGCCCACGGGCTGGGCTGGGGGCTGCCGGTCCCGCCCCGCACCCCGCCGGTGAGATCAAAGCCAGCGAATGGATTCTGCGGCCACCTGGCCGAGAGACCCTTCTCGGGAGGGAGGACATCTGTTTCCATGATAACCAAGCCAGCTCCCGAGGCGTGATATACTTATGTTCTGTATCTCCATCCACCTGCTCAGCCTCCAAGACAAAGTCCAGGTTCCAGCCACGGAGGAAATGTGACAGTTGAGTTGCAACCGGATCATCCTAGGAGCTGGAAGACATGACCACGGTTCTACGGGACGGGAGCTCGTGGCTGGGGAGATGGTGGGGGGGGTGTTCCTGAGTACTCCCTACAGGGGGCAAGCCTGCGGAGAGAGGCAGTCCCACCCCATCCCTCTGGAAGGTGTGAGCCGGAGCCTCAGGGCACTCTGGGAGCTGGGAGCCGTCCTCCATGTCAGGGAGAAGCACCTAGAACCAGGCAGGCAGCCTGAAGCGTGGGGGAGGGGCTCTTCCCCTGGTCCCTCTCGCTGCCTTGGGTGCAGAATTTGGAAGACAACTGGCCATCAGGCCACTCTGTCTCTATAAACTGGATGCCGGCCCGGCCTTGGAGACTCCTGGGCAAGCCAGTGTGGGGGTCAACAACCTTTATGGCTATTTGAAAGAGGGATGGCGAGGCGGGGGGCGTGGCCTGGAGACCCACTTGGACCCCCACGGTGGCCATGAAGATTATTTTAATGACATTTGAGGTCCCACAGGTACAGAAATAAGCCTTTGCAGAGCTCTACTCTTGGAGTGAAACTCATAAATCCCCTCGCGGGGGAGGAAGAGGCCGGGGAAGATCAGCGCAGAAGCGAACATCACCACCAGGGTCCTGCTTCCTATTTTGTTTCCCTGAAGGCCCATTGGTCTTTCCTAAAAAAAAGTCTCTGTCCATCCTTCCCCTCCCCTGGTAAGTACAGAAACCTCTAGTTAGTGAATCACTTCTCTGGGGTGCTCACATGCACGAAAGACAGTTCATCTTTCCTCCTACTGCTCTGTCCACTGTCAGTGACACACGGGCCCCGACCACTGAACCCAGATCCATGGAGGAAAAGGTTTTCCTCCCAACAGTTTGAGGCGCTGCTTCGAGAGTCTTCTCCAAGAAAGCCCTCGAGGTAATTGCCCTGAGCAAGCAGACAAGGGCTTATGACACACGCAGAGGCGGCGGGGCCACCGCGGCCTTTCCAAGAAGAGAAATCAGTACAGCCAGGATCATCTTCAATTTGGAAAATAGGAACAGGTAGGCCATAAACATTTGCCAGAACATTCTGCAGTTGGGAAGGATGGTCTGCGCGCTCCCTGCCTTTGGGGTTGGGGGCTTCTGGCCCCGATCCCCCTGCTCGGGTCTCCGCTAGGCTTTGCCTGATAGCCAGCCAACCTGCCTTCTCCTGTCCTAGCCCTGAGGCCATTCCCTGCCACCCAACACGTGCCCCCAGACGCTCCTGTGGGGACAGCCTGGCGGCTGGGGAGGGCCCACAGCCTGTTAGGGTCCTGTTGGCTGAAAGAGGTTTGCAGGGTATCCGGAGGCTGGTGGTGGTGCCGGGGGCTGGGCGGGGGGGCGGAGAGCAGGGCCAAGGAGAAGGGCGGGTGTCCCCACCACTGCGGGGCTCTGACCAGCACCAGCTGCCCAGTGTCCCCCTCTCCCCCGCCCCCGGGGCAAGCAGCCCTGTCTCTGGGTCTCACTCACCCCCCTCTGCTCTGCCAGGCCTGGTTAATTTAGAGGAGCAATTTTAATCAATTAGAGGAAGTGTAAAATCACTGCTCCGCTCTGCTCAGGAAATGGGGCTTGCCATCTTTCGGGCTTTATTGAGAAGGCATGAGGATGGAATTGCGCAGCCCCGGCAGGGGGGGCAGCCCGGGGGAGCTGCCGGGGCTGGAGAGGGCTCCCTGAGCGGGGCTCTGCCTGCCCCGTGCCAGCCCCACCATTCCGTGACCCCCGCTGGGGCAGAAGGACCTCCAGCCCAGCCCAGCCGCCTGGGCAGCGCCCACCGCCCTTTCTGCCCCCGCCGCCCCCGACACAGAGCCCAGACCGGGCCTCTGCCACCCCCAGCAAAACGGGCACGAGAGGTCATGTACACGTGGGGCGTGCTAGATAGTCAACACGGCCTGGGACCGAAACTGATTCGGGTAAGTCCCATGTAGCTTTCCCAGGCCTCCCCCGGGAAGGGCTCTCTGGGTCTGGTCACCTGTGTTCACGGGCCTGTGTTCAGCTCCTTCACTGCCCTGATCGCCCAGCAGAGGATGATGATCATCATAACCAGGAGCCAGCAGGGCCACCAACGGACAAGTCCCACCTGTGGTCTCAGCCTGCTCCCAGGCACAGGGTTCCATGAGGGCCTCACTGGGAAACATGCAGGATGATCTCCAAAACGTCCTCCAAAGTGTTGAGATTAGAAGCTAATGGGCTAGGTGCCTGGGGGGCTCGGTCGGTTGAGCATCTGACTCAGGTCATGATCTCATGGTTTGCAGGTTCAAGTCCCCCATTGGGCTCTGTGCTGACAGCTCGGAGCCGGGAGTCTGCCTCGGATTCCCTCTCTCTGCACCTCCCCCACTCGTACTCTGTCTCTCTCTCTCAAAAATAAACTTAAAAAAAAGAGAGAAGCTAAGAGGGTAACGCGGACTGTCCTCTGAGGGAGCAGAAATGCAAAGCCTTTTATTCGAGGAGCAGCCAAAGGATAAAGGAATAAATGAGGAGTTTCCTCTTGTGGGCGTGACATCCCGTGGCACCCCTGTGTGCCTGGTTGACAAGGCTGAGGCCACCTCACATCGCAGCTGGGGACCTGGGTCTGCACAGCAGGACCTCTCTGGATCTCTCTGGACCAGGTTCTCTGGCCACTCCCACGTCTGTCTCCTAAATCCTGAAGTTTGGAAGTAGCCCTGAGCGCTGGGCCTTCTCTGCAGGGAGGGTTTCCCAAATATGTGACCGTTAACATCGTCCAAGCATAGACTCCCCAGCACCGGCTGAACCCAAGTTCTGATTCTGATTCTCTCACCTCAGCCCCGCGGGGACTGATTTATCCCCACATCACCACTGGCAAACGTGGATTTTCTGGTGTGACCCTAAGTCAGTAGATAACGATGCTGAAAATGCTAAAATTAACTGAGCACTTACTAAGTGCTAATTCCTGTTCTAGGCGTATTAACAAGCATCCTCCTCAGCACGCCCGGGTGGAGTAAGAAACAACTGCCCCTGGGAAATAAGGCAACTAGAGATCAGGGCGATTACGACAGACACCTGCTGAGGGGCGGGGCCAGGGGCGGGACCACACGCAGACGCAGACGCAGACGCAGTTTCTCAGGCTCCATTAAAAAAAATGGAGAAAAAGCGCACGCTCCATTTAGAAACGCTTCTGCCCGAACAGCCACACGCACACTTTGGTTACGGAGAAAACGAACTTCCACGGACCCTCATTTACTGACGCTGAGCATCTGCCGCCTCCTGGGGGTCAGCCCACTGGGTGCTAGAAGGTAGTAGGAAACGGCGACTCGGCCCAAGGAGCGTCGCTTAACGTCCGGAGCTCAGGAGAGGCAAAGCTGGGACTGGAGCTTCCGTGGGACCTGAAGTCCAAGGAGGCTCCGGCATCAGAATTAGAAACTGTCCTCCGGTCCAGGCGGGACGCAGAGAGGGTGGGGAGGGCGGGGGGTTAGAAGTGGCCCGAGGACCAGGGTCCGCACTCGACTCCAGGAGCTCCCTCTTCCCCGCCCTTCCGGCACCATCTGCTCTGGGCTCCCGGCGCCCACCTGCCGTTCCTGCGATGAATGGGCCCCATCTGCTCATTCTGCACAGGGCCCGTTTTGCAGACCTAGGGAAACTGAGACCCCAGGGGCTGAGAGACTTGCCCGAGGTCACACGGTCGGCCCAGCAGCCGGAGGTGTGGGCACCCTCCTGGGCGCTCCTTGTCCCGGCCTGACCTCCCCTCCCTCCTGCTGGAGGCTAACCTGGCCCTAGGAAGCAGGCCTAGCAGATGCGCCTCTTTTTCTGCTATTTCTTCTCCCAACTCTGTGCCCTTTGGTTCCCTTGAGAACAGGCTGACATTCACCATGATTAGCTCGCTTCCCCTCTCCCCGCAGCCAAGAGCTAATTGTCCTGATCTTCTTCCAAGAACGGTCTCTCTGAATAGCCTTCGCAGGCACAATTCGCCAGGTTCAGCCTGGCTTTCACACTCCAGGTCTGAAAAAAATCAAATCAGCCAGCAAGCGGAGCCTCTCGGAAGTTCTCTGAGAGCTGCATTGTGCGGGGGACAAAGCGCCCACATGATTACCTGCTTAGCTGATGAGCACCAGAGCCGAGGGCCCTGCTGGCGAGGAACCGCTGCTCTCACTCCTGTTGGCGGCTGTTCTGGGGGGAGGGGCGCAGCCGGCTGAGTGCACCTGTCTCCCTGGACCTGGGCTGGGGCGGCGACATCTGGAGGGCCCCTCCCTGGGCAGGCTTGGCCACAGGACATTATCACTGGAGAGCCCAGTGGCGAAATGGCTGAGGGGCGGCCCCTGCGGGCTAGCAAGTCCAATCCCCATCCCTCTAAAGCTGGAGCCCCAAGGTCAAAGAGCAAGTGCAAGCAGAACCCCAACCTGACCCGGGCCTCCCTGCAGGGCCACCTGCTTGTGACGGCCATCAGCTGCTTTGAGCCGCGTGGCCATTTTTGCCAGAAAAAAGCAGGGGCTTCCAGCCAAAGAAAATGGTTTTTCCCCACCAAACTGGAGCATGTGTCAAATTGTCGACAGGCCAAGGAAGCGACTGCCGGCAGCTTTTCTGGGGACAGAGAGGGGTCCTTTATCTCTAAGTGGAGAAACCGAGGTTCAGAAGGAGCCGGTCCAACCCACATATCCAACAAACAACAGAGCTGAGATTCCGCAGACATCCCCCCATTCCTGGGCCAGAGCTCACGACTGATGTCGCCGAGCCCTTTCCCCCCAAAACACGGTATCTGCACCCCCAACAATGCCAGAGGCCCAGAGCTCAGAGGGGAGGAACCGGACTGCAGTGGGCCTCCCTCAAGCTGCTAGGCCTAGAGAGAGCTGTAGGCTGAGCCCAGGGCTGTGAAAGGGCAGCTCTACGCTGTAACCGGTGATCTGGCTCCTCCCCTCTGAGCTCTGTCCACCTGGGCAAGACCCTACCCTCTGGGTTTCTCAGACCCTCATCTGTAAAACGGGGATAATGCTACCCACCTCCCCGGGCTGGCAAAGTGCCGGGTCCAGGCTGCCGTGCGGCACGTGTGCAGGGAAGGTCACACCCATGCATGTTTGGGAAATGTCCCATTCAACACCAATAAAGCAGCCAGTAAAGGCTCTGAGCAGTCCTGCAGGAAGGAAGGCTAGTAAGCAGTTTCAACCAGGGCTGAACCTCAGGAGCTGGCTTGTTTTGGTCGCACTGTTACAATCTTGCTTTGGAGAGTGTCACCGGCGCCCTGCCCCTCTGTGGGGTCCTCCTGGAAAGACCGGAGTCTGACCTCAGCGTCACCAGCAGAGAGAGGCTGGGGCTGTGTGTGGAACCAAATGGGAGGAGGGGCCTGGGGAGGGGGCTAGCCTCAGGAGGAGACACCAAGCCAACACTGCCAGGGGGACCGGTCATTTTAAGAAACGAGGAATTCAGCGTGTGCCCCTGGTGCTGAAGGGCAGGCATCAACGGAGAGTGCGGTGTGGAGACCCCTCGGGGGTCTGCAGAAGAGACGCCCAGGAGACCCCTCACGGCCTTGGCACCAGAGCCCACAGGGACCAACATCACAGCCCTTGACCACTCGGGCTGAACTAAGGACGTCTCCACTCACTAGGGGTGCGGTTCCTGGCCCAGCTGGGGCCACAGACCCCTTTGAAAATGTCACCCCTTCCCCACCTCACTTCTTAAGACCAGATATAAATGAAAACGAAGGTCAGGTGTGGCCCCCATTTGAAACTGACATCCATCCCTTGGCCCAGGAGCGGGACGGGAATGACGAATGGTGGAAGGATCCACGAGGCGGTCCTGTCCAAGGACCCATCCAGGCCCCCACGGCCTCCGCTCTTTATGGGTCAGCATTCTGACCACCGGCTGGTTCTGCAGAGCCCCGGAGCTGGGGAGGGGCGCTCCGGGGCTGGGGGGGGGCGCTCCAGGGCCGGGAAGGGCGCTCTGGGACTGGGGAGGGGCGCTCCGGGACTGGGGAGGGGCGCTCCGGGGCTGCGAGGGTTGGGTCGGGGTGGCCTCGCATGGTCACAGCTGACTGACCTGCAGACGGACCCCACGCGCCTGGTGGAGGAGGTCAATGCTCGCAAGCGCCGAGCGGTTCCTCGGCCGGGAGCAGCCAGCCTTGCTCTGGGCAGAGCCTCAGCCCTGACTCCGCAGTCGACGCTAAGCTGCTTATTATTTGAATTCACATTAGCATAATGAGTTCAAGAGGCCCCATTACTCCCGACGCAGAAAATGAAATTAGCGGGCAGGGACCACTGCAATCGTCCGTTAATCTCATCCTCTGGCTGCGGATGGTTAGGGGAGGGGGGGCACCGATTGCGGGGCTGAGTCTGAGCCCATCGCTCAACACGTCCATGTGACCGGCGCGGGGACGACCGGGACGGCTTGGGGAGGAGGCCCAGAGAGAGGCAGACATGTGGTGGTCAGATCCAGCCGGGACCCCCTCACCCTCCCGCACCCCCCAGAGACAGGCACACAGCTGGTGGAGACTGTGCAGGGCCATGATGTTAAGGTCCACAGGTTCCAATCCTGGCTCGGCCGCTTACCAGCTACGTCACCTCGAACCAGAGAGATGACCGGCGAAAGTTCAGGAAGCGCTTTTTGGAGTCGGACTATGCTGCCTGCCTTCTGCGCGTCACCCATTCATTCCCTCCGTAAAATGGGAACAATCCTCTCCATCTCAAAGGATCGTGGCAAGGATGAAATATGCCAAGAGTCACAAAAACGACCAGCCGGGTATCTATCGGACAGAAGGCAACATGCAATGATGTCCATTACAGAAATGCAGTCATTCATTCATGCATGCATGCACTCTTGTATTTCAAATAAAAAGGCGAGGGGGACCCAGGGGGCTTGGTCGGTCGAGCGTCAGACTTCAGCTCAGGTCATGATCTCTCGGTTCGTGAGTTCGAGCCCCGCGTTGGGCTGTCAGCGCAGCACTTGCTTCAGATCCTCTGTCTCCCCGTCTCTCTCTGCCCCTCCCTCTCTCTCTCTCTCTCAAAAAATAAAAAAATAAAAAATAAAAATAAAGAGAGGTGAGCTACGGCTCCTCAGCCTCTGGCAATGAGCGCTCTTACACGACCCTCCACGCGTCAAGCCCAGGCCCTGCGGGGCAGGGGCGTTTGCAGGAGTCAAACGGAGCCATTAGCCCCCTTGACCAGGATTATTCAGGCCTCAAGTGGAAACACCACGGATCCCAGGCAGCTGCTGAGTGGGCAAACCGGGGTGCGTCCATACAACAGAATGTTCGCTACAACAGCAGAGGGGTCGGGTGATCGCTGCACGGGGACAGGCCGGGACGCTGGGCCCGGGGACCTGGGGTTCCTCAATTCCATTTACACCCGGTACCCAGCCAGGCAAGGGCAGCTCAGGCGACAGAGCGGGGACACGGTTTCCTTCCTGATCTGGGAACTGAGCCCCAAGGGTGCTCACTTTGCGGAGAGGCATCAGGCTGTGTTCTTGTAACACATGCTTCTCCGTTTTATGAAACCTGGTTAAAAACATGTGCACCAGACAACCCGGGGAGGCGTCCTGTGGCCAGTGGTCCGGGTCACCGGGGAGGGCCCGTGTTCCAAGCTCGGGAGGGGAAGGGGACCCAGCAGAGAAGATAGAGAAGGGGGCCCAGTGATCCTGGGGGGGGGGGATCCAGAGGCCGTGACAGCTTCTGTGGCACGTGCTGCCGCGACCAGAGAAAATGGAGACTGAGGACGAGCCTGTGCATCTGACAACATGAAGGTCACGTGGTAGGAGCACTTTGGAGGCGAAGAAGGGACAGAAGCGACTGCATCATGCTGCCGCGAAAAGGGAGATGAAGAGAGCAGACAAGACCCAATGAATCCTACCTACCTTTCTGGCCCCAGCTTGATGCTGCCGCCTCCAGGAAGCCTTCCCGATGGCCCTCTTCCTCTCAAGGCCACTTCACATTACAGTCACTTAAGGCTGTCCCACCCTGTGAGATGTGCACTGCCCCCAGGCAGGACTGTCCTCCGTCACCCCCTGCACCCTGGCCTCCAGTGGGCATTTCAGAAATCTTACCTCCGCCCTCTCTCTCCCTTCTCAGATCACAGAAGGACGTTCGGGGACTCCCACACAACTTTGCTCTCCTGTCAGATGAATCCTTCCTCCCCGGCCAACTGCTGTTTGTGTGCTGCTGTGCGGCGCTTATTAGTGTAATCATGAGAGCAAATATTGCATTAATCTGGTTATCTGTATTATCACAGTCATTACCTCGGCGATTGCTATTTTGTTTCAATTTCAGCTAGCTCTTGTGCATTCTCTCAAAACCTCCCAAAATCATGGAACCCAGAACCACATTTCATAACAGACTGAATATCAAATTTCACAATTTATGGAAGTCCGGCCTACAGTGACCACCCTCAACAATGAGGAAGAAAAACCAGGCGGATGAGCCCAGGGCAGGGCCAACCCCCACCTTCCCATACGGGGCGGGGGGCGGGGGGCGGGGGCGGTTCTCCAGCCCCTGGCAGCCCTGTGTTTGGTACCCAGGAGAGACAGCTCAGCTAATGGAGATCTCTCCCAGCTCACATCAGGATCCCCGCCCTGGCCCAGGCTACAGGGCTGGGGAAAGCCAGGGATCATGGAATTCCTCTGGCTTTTCCTCCCTGGGCTTCCCATTCTGTGCACCTTCGTTGCTGACGCTACAATCTGCCTGCCAGCAGTCTCCTGAGTCAGCATGTACCCTCAGCTGGCCCACTCAGAAGCCTCACTAGTGTGCCTGAACTAGGGCACAGATTGTTTACAGGGAAGACTCACATTAGCCAAACTCCCATGGCTGATGTATAAACCAGAAGCCACGTTTTTCATTGACGGTGAGCAACTGCACTGTGACAAGGACGGGACAGTTTTCTCCCAGAGATTCAGCCTTCCCTTCATCTGCCTCACCGGGCCTCTCTCTGGGCAAGGTCACAGGTCTGGGTGTCCCGAGGCACAGGGCCCTCACCAGGCCTCCGTGTGGCCCTCCTCTCCTGCTCCCCTGCAGGGGTGAGGCTGTGCCGGCCCCCCACGCTGCTGAAGCCCGGGCTCCACCTCCCCTCACTGCAGACAAGCCCCCTGCCCATTTCCCCTGGATTTCTCTTGCAACCTCTCTCCTTGTGGCTTTCGGGAAAAATCCCAGTACAGGCAGTGGGAGGGGCTCACTTCAAAATCTTGTTTATTGAATTCCAGAAGGCAAAGCAGTCCCCTTCACAAAGCTCAGTAAATCGTTACTGAGGAAACAGACGGATGCGTTGGCCTTGCTTTTGCGCCTCCATCTCTCATCGTGTAGGTAAGCCTTCCGCAGACAGCCCTTCCCCAGAGAGGCGGACGACGCAGGCAGGCCTGATCCCGGAGGACACACGGCTGGCCCTCCCCGCCTCGGCCCCCGCCGCCTGGCCCGCCTCCTCTTGGCTCACAGTGGTCCCTCGCCTCCTGTTATGTCTTACAAGCCCAAGAGAGCTGTTCTTCCTCTAAGACTATGTGTGTCTCTGTTCCTTTATAAACTGACTTGAAATTTAGCTTTGAGGCTGGTTCTGTTTCCAGGGTGTAGACAGGCTCCTTGGGGTGCCTTCAGGTCCCACCAGGAGACCCAGGCAGATCCTGGCCAGAACCGCCAAGTCCTTGGACAGCAGTGCAGGGTGGGGGCTTCGGAGTCAGAGGACCTGGTTTGGAAGGTTGCCTGTGTGACTTTGGACAGGCTGAACAACCTCTCTGGGCTGCAGCCACCCTATCCTTATAAGAGAATCTATGTGGTGGGAACCTGATGGCATAGTTACGCCTCTCTGGGGGCACCACGGGGTTCACATCATCCTGGCTCAGCACGGCCCCGCGGCTGGGGACTCCGGCCCCGGAGCGCTCCCCGCAGTGCCCTTGAGGAAATGCCGCACCCTGGAGAAGACAGGAAGGGAGAGGGCGGGGGTCACGCAGGCCGGGCCTGCAGCCGGGGCTCCGCAGCTGCTCCCGGTCAAGTGAAAATCAGAGGGGTTGACGCAGAAAGAAAACCTTCTGAGGAGGAAGGCGTCAGACAAGGCGGAGGAGGGTTCCAGAACCCGACCGTGTGTGGCGTGGGGTGGGAGATCGGGTCCTCGGCTCCACCCGCACTCCACAGTCAGGGGACCCCGGCCTGGCGGCCAGGGCCTGAGCTGGGGACGCACTGGCTCAGACTGGCTCATGTCCTCTCCGCTCCTCGACCGGCTGGACGGACGACCGGCTGGACGGACGAGCGGCTGCATGGACGGGGGGAACTGGCACCTTCTAAATTTGCAGAAAACCCATCGCAGGAAGTCCCCCTGGACTGGGCTGCAGTTAACACCTGACACTCAAATATGCAAAGTACTGAGCTGATTTCTTTCTCTGTAACGCATTTTACCATGTGCACAAGCCTCCACGCCGCTGGGGAAGGCAAACCTGCCAATCAAAGACATCCCTTCGGAGGGGGCCCCGTGGCTTGAACACGGTAGAGACGCCTGCGCCTCCTACTTCTCCTTTCTGAAGCCGACGCGGAGACGGCCGCGGGCACAAAATCAACCGCGATTCTCACCTCAGACATGGATCGGGGTGCCGGGGTGGGGGCTCAGTTGGTTGAGCAGCCAACTCTTGATGCTGGCTCAGGTCATGATCCCAGGGTTGTGAGTTCGAGCCCCACATCGGGCTCCGCAGTGAGTATGGAGCCTGCTTAAGATTCTTCTTAAATGCATAAGACCTGGTGGCTCAGTCTGTTAGGTGTCCGACTTTTGGCTCAGGTGATGATCTCATGTTTTGTGAGTTCGAGCCCCAAGCCGGACTCTGTGCTGACAGCTCAGAACCTGGAGCCTGCTTCAGATTCTGTGTCTCCTTCTCTCTCTGCCCCTCCCCAACTCACACTCTGTTTCTCTCTCTCTCAAAAATAAATAAACATTAAAAAAAAATTTTTAATGGATCATAAGCCTAAGTGTAGGAGCAAAAACCCCAAGGCTTTCAGAAGAACACACAGGAGGAAACCCTGACGATCCTACAGTTGGTAGGGATCTCGTAGGGCACACAAAAACGCAAATTATAAAAGGGAAAAAAAACAGTACATTGGACTTCACCGAAATGAAAAAGCTTTCTTTTCAAGATTTTCTGTGGAGAAAATGAAGAGGGAAGGCACAGGCTGAAGAAAATATTTACAAATGCTATTTACAAATCTAGCAACGGGTTTGCATCCAGGAAATATAAATAACCCTTGCAACATAAGACAAAGGATTTGAAGAGACAGCCAGCCACAGGAGATACATGCAGGGAGAGAACAAGGCGCTCAATGTCATCAGTCATTAGTGACATGTAAGCTAAACGCCAGGGGACACGCTGGACACCCGTGAGGGAGGGACAGTGTAAAAGACTGGCCACCTGAGGACGAGACGCAGAACTTTCTGGTTGCTCCCGTGTGCTCGAGGCATGTAAAATGGGCAGTCACTGAGAAAACAGTTTGGGAATTTCTCAAGTTCAACAGGGAGCCTGGGTGGCTCAGCCATTAACTATCCGACTTTGGCTCAGGTCATGATCTCACAGTTTGTGGGTTTGAGTCCCGTATCAGGTGAGCTCAAGCCCCACTCCGGATGAGCCCCGCTTCTCTCTCTCTCTCTGTTTCTCTCCCTCTGCCCCTTGCTCACTTGTGCACTCCCTCTAAAAAAAAATGTTAGGGGCGCCTGGGCGGCTCAGTCAGTTGAGTATCCGACTTCGGCTCAGCTCATGATCTCACAGTTTGTGGGTTCGAGCCCTGCATCGGGCTCTGTGCTGACAGCTCAGCGCCTGGAGCCTGCATCGGATTCTGTGTCTCCCTCTCTCTCTGCCCCTCCCCCGCTCAGTCTCTGCTTCTCTCTCTCTCAAAATAAAACAAAGACATAAAAACATTTTTAAAATAAGATAAAAAAATAAATAAAAATAAAAAGTTAAACATACACCTGCTGTCTCACCAGCCCTCTGCTGCTAAGTATCTACCCGAAAGGAACAAAAGTGTACGTCCCTGAAAGATTTCTACATGACTGTCTGTAGCAGCTTTTTTAAAAATTTTTTTTAATGTTTTATTTATTTTTGATACAGAGAGAGACAGAGCATGAGAGAGGGAGGGGCAGAAAGAGAAGGAGACACAGAACCGGAAGCAGGCTCCAGGCTCTGAGCTAGCTGTCAGCACAGACCCTGACACGGGGCTCGAACCCACGAACTGAGATCTGACCTGAGCCGAAGTCGGAGGCGTAACCAACTGAGCCACCCAGCTAGGCGCCCCTCTAGCAGCTTTATTCATAGGAGCCAAAAGGTCCATGGACAGCTGATGGATAAGTAAGCACGGTGCATCCACACCGCGGAACACCACACAGCGACAAAAAGGGATGGACCCTGGTCATACACAACGAGATGAGCTTCAAAATAATTGCAAGTGGAAGAAGCCAGGCATAAGAGAAAATATGCCGTAAGATTCCATTTCTGTACAATGCTAGAAAATGCGAAGTGACCCAGAGCGGCAGGGGGCAGAGCAGGGGTTGCCTGGGGGCAGGGGAGGGGCGGGAGGAGCCAGGGGCGCAATCACTGAGGGGCAAAGCACAAGGAGGAAAAGGAGGAGTGGTTCACTAGCCTGACTGTCTCGGTGGCTTTATGGGCATGCACATGTCCACACCTAACATTAAATATCCACAGTTTACTGTATGTCGTTTATACTGTAATAAATGCAAGAAAGGGGGTAAAAATCACTCCAAAGTAATAATAAATTCCAACAGGCAGCAACGACATAGAACATTCTACAGCCACTGTGCGATTAAATTACGAATAGGGACACATCCGCAGGGGAGAGGCCACCCCCTCAGGGCAGCAAAAGTCTTTCACTCACGAGTGAAAGAAGTGATCCAAACCCAAACCTCAGAAGGTCTGGAAAACACCCCATGTGAGATCCTACGGGATCTAAACAAGTCCTCAGAGGAAAATCCATAGTCCTAAAAACATGTTTAAATACAGAGACAAAAAAAAAAGTGTCCAAAGTAGGAAGTGAGAAAAAGAACCACATCAACCTAAGGAAAGTAGGAACGAACTTGAACTTGAATTGAACTTGAACTTCGAAAAGTACCTGATTAGAAAACCAGCCCCCAGGCACCTCCTCTCTCTTCCTACACCTCTCCCTCCACCCAGGCTGAGAGTAGGGGCAAAGCCCCTGACTATCCCCCCATCCTCCTCCCTCCCCTCCTGGGCTCACCAGGCACCCCTCAAGGCCTGCTCCACCCCTACCCCACCCCAGTTCTCCTGCCCTCCGAGCCTGGCACACCTGGGGAGGAGGGGGGCCAAGAGGAGAGGGTGTGAGCACATACCTGGGGGCAGGGGTGGGGGGTGAGCACTCACCTGGGGGCAGGGGTGGGGGGGTGAGCACTCACCTGGGGGCAGGGGTGGGGGGGTGAGCACTCACCTGGGGGCAGGGGTGGGGGGATGCACTCACAGGGCTGCAAGGTGTGGGCTACCAGGCCCCCAGAAGAGGGCCCTCCTCAGCCCTGGCTGCATGAGCAGACCACCCAGCGACAGCAGACACGAAGGCCACTCACACCCTTCCCAGAGCAGCACCCCCACCCAGGGAGACGCCGGATTGCCAGGGAGCTTCAATATGCCAAGGCCCCAGCCCCTCCCCCAGGCCCCCAGAGTTAACCTGGGCACGTCTCTCGACTTTGGCCAGCTAGTTGCAAGAACCCGAAGCAGGGGAGAGGCAGCCGGGAGGCAGGAGGGAAGGGGGAGCCGATCTGGAATTCCGACGTCATCTCTGCCTCTCGCTGGCTACGCAACCTCAGGCCAATACAGGGACCTTCCTGAGCCTCCTCAGATACAAGTGTACCTCCCAGAGGTAGCCGGGGGTCGAGGGTGACTTCCATGAGTCTTCGGCTCGGTACGGGCACCACAGAGTGTGATGGAAGGGAGCTGTCATCACTGCTCTCCCCCGCCCCTCAGCAGCTGATCCTGTGAGCCCACGGGGCTCCAGGACCACTGCTACATCTGGAATCCGAGTGTGAGCCGGCAGGGAGAGGCTGGCCGTGTAGACAGGGCCGCCTCGGATCCACAGTCCCCAGGTTCTATGAGACTATTCAGGATCCAATTCCAAATGCCTGGCTCCTGGCTCAATGGGCTTTGTCCCAAAGATGTAATTTCTATTTTGATTCCATGCGACATTTAATGAAATGACTTTCAGACACCACGCAGCATGTCTGAGTTATGAAAGCGCAGCTTCTGGATTCCCAACATGACAGTCACGGGCCCTTCGTGTTGCCTCGTCTCTCGAGGTGGGGGGGGACACTGAGCCCGCGGATTCGAGGTGCTGCGCACAGCCTGGGGGGCCAGTGCCGGCCATGATGCATGCCCCCCGCCCCCGTCTGCGCCAGGGCAGGTGCTCCCCACCCCTCCCCCCACCCGGCACCTTCCTGGCTGGACAGTGACAGCAGCCTCTGCCCAGGCTCCCTCTCTCCAATCTAGTGCTGTTCAAATTGCAGATCAAAAACATACAGGGAGACGGAAAATCAATGGAGAGGATTGCAAAGAGCATTTTTACAAAAACAAGTGAAACAGACCAGAATAGAAAATGCTGGAAGGCACCGCACACGTTTGGTGATTGTTGCGTCCTGGCACCTGGTAAGGGTTTACAGGGGTCTCTGTAAAATGAAAGGCGGACGGAGCGCAGCTCTAACCCACTGCCATCTGACCTCTTGGAAACGCACATCGGATCTGTCACTCCCCTGCTAAGTCGGTGAGGGCTTAGGGACAGAGTTCAGATCCCTCCGCACGACCGAGCGCCCCCAGGACCTGGTCCCTGTCCACCCTCACCCTCCTTCCCTAGGAGAGAGCGGGGCCAGCGGGGCCCCTGGGTGCTCAGCGGATCGAGAGGACCGGACAGCCCGACTGAGTGAGCCGTGCGTGATGTCACTGGGGCCGTCTCCTAGGTGATCCCACGCCACCTGCTGACCTCCCCTGGGCAAAGATGACTTCCCAGATTCGATAGAAGCAAAGGTATGACTATTTCTGGAAGCCTTCTGTTCAAAAGGAAGTTGAAGCCCTACAATTTCTCAACAACTTGGCTCTTAAAAATAGGAAGTCTGCCTGCGCACCGGGGGGACAATGGGTCAAGGAGCACTGAAGGGCCAGAGTCATAAGGTCACTCGCGTGTTTGGGGCCGAGGAAGCCGCCAGGCTCAAGAGCTGCATGCTGCAAGCAGACAGCAGCGGGAGCCCCAGCTCCAAGCTCCCAAATCCCTAGAACCACAGGGATGCCGAGTGGCACAGTGTCACCAGCTCCAGAAAACTCCTGTCCCACACCGTGTAAACATCTGGACAAGCCCAGGTCCCAAAGAAAATTGATGAGGAAAGAAATTGTGCATGAGCAAGGGGATGCGACACTGGGTCTCTGACCTTGGGAGCGCCCAAGGAGGGGCCGTGGGCGCTGGCTGCCCTCTCCAGCCCCTCCAAGGCCACGGAAGACAGCACAACCCGGCCCAGGGCCAGGGGACCCCAGGCTCCAGGCCCCCAAGGGCCTAAGGCTCCGGGTTACAGGACAGTGTCTCAGGGACAGAGCCACGGTGGCAGGACGGACAGAATGGTCAGCTAGCACCTGCAGCCACTCGCAGGTTAGCTGGAGGGACAGGGGACAGGGGCAGGAGGACCGGGGAGGGAGCCCCCTCACCAAGCACCGGCCAGAGGCTCCAGAGCATCATCTCATTTAACCCGCACTGTGATGACCCTCCTGCTATCGGGTCAGAGGCCGCAGCTCCTCCCCAGTCACTCGCTGGCTCCTGCATTCTTTCATGCCTTCCCTCATTCCTTCCCTCATTCATTCCTCATTCCCTCATTCATTCATTCCCTCATTCATGAATAAACATTTATCGAGAGAACTGGAGCGCTGTGCCAAGTCAGAGGCTGGCTGAAGATACTGTGGGGACAGCGGAGCCACCCTTGGCCTCAGGGGACTCATAACATGGGGGGTGGGGGAAGGGCCAGAAAAGCGGTAGACAGGTGTAATTCTGCACAACAGGCCCTCTGAGCAGGTAGTGCTTCAGGCCACGGGAGCAGGGGGGACCCCTCGCCCAGCCCCCCAGGTCTGGGGCTGTACCCAGGGAGAGTAGTCCGGCTCCAGAAGGAGACCAGGTGGACAGGCAGCGAGGTCCAGGCAGGGAAGCTGCAGAAGCCATGTGCTTGAAGCTCAGTGAGGGTCACGGTGACGCCCGCGAGGTACCCGGGCCGGTGCAGAAGGAGGGCTGTGGTGTCACCCGGAGGACTGGGGGCGCCCTGCGGGCGTTAGCAACACAGTGGCACCACTCAATTTGCTCTCTGAAAGATCATTCTGGATGCTGTGTGGATGATGGACCGGAGGAAGGCAGAGTGGGAGAGGGCGGCCTGACCACGAGTGTGGCCGTAACCCAGGGAGGGGGCCGTGGGGTTGCGCCAGAGCCAGAGCGCAACTGGGAGTGAGCGGATCCGCAGGTGGTGCTGGGTGGGGGTGGGGGCGATGGGAAAGATGGGAGGGTGCGAGGCTCCCCCTCCTGGCCGTATGGGGAGTAGCAGCGCCCACCCTGGATTTAGGACCCAGCTCCTCTGGCGCCCACTGAGAACACAGACGACCAACTAGCGTATCTGGGGTGCAGCTGGGGGCAGTGTCCCCAAGTGGGGCACCCAAGGGAGCTTTCTGTCTGGTTGAATGTTCGGTCTGGAACTCAAAACCTACACTGAGGAGAGAGTTGAATTCCATAGACGGGTGTGGACAGGCTCCAAGAAAAAACTCAACAGGAGCAGAGAGAAGGGAAGTGGCCAGCAGAAAGCAAAGACTGGGAAAGAGATGCCTGAGCGGCAGGTGTGGGGTCACGGAGCCACGGGGTGGCCGCCGGGGACACCGGTGAGAACCGAGGGGGGCCCATGGGCCACAGGGGTGGGCAGCACGATGGCCATAAAGGTTCAGAGCAGCTCTGGAATCAGCCTGCCGGCCAAGCTGCCCAGACTCAGGTACCAATTCCTCCCCTTAACAGGCTGTGTGACCTTGGGCAAGCTCTCAACCTCTCTGTGCCTTTGGTCCCTCAACTGTGAAGGGAAATTGTGAGGGATGAAAGAGTCGCTATCGGAAAACAGCACATGGCCAGCACCAAGTAGATGTTGGGGAAGAGAAACCAAAGGTCTCTGCCTCTCAGGGACACAGGGTCTGTGGTGAGACGGAGAGGAAGCCAGCCGGCAGGGGTGAAGGTGTGAGGGGCCGCGAGTAGATGGTGGCAACGGCCGAATGTCACCTTCCAAGGACACAGCACGGGAAGGATAAAGAAGCCCAGATGCCGGGTCTGGGAACCCTCCAAGAGGCCCTAGCCCTGCACCCTCACCCCTGCCTGGTGCTCTGGCAGTGCCAACTGACTGGTTATGAATGCCAGCCCTGCGCCCTCACCCCTGCCCGGTGCTCTGGCAGTGCCGGCTGACTGGTTATGAATGCCAGCCCTGCGCCCTCACCCCTGCCCGGTGCTCTGGCAGTGCCGGCTGACTGGTTATGAATGCCAGCCCTGCCCACCTGTCTCCCTTGTCCTCTCCCCAACCCTCCCTCCCCCAAATAAAGCCATTTGGGTCCAAACGGAGCTGCTTCCCAGGACGGACTCACAGACCCAACCGAATGAAGGGCCCACAGGGCAGGGGGCAGGGGAGGCGCGCAGCGCAGAGGCAAGGAATCAGAATGCCCGCACCCGGGGTTTCTGGTGCCCTGAGGGGGGTGCCTGCCAACTGGCATTTCTAGCAACCACCCGGGTGATGAGGCTTCTGGGCTGCGTCCACCCAGGCACACCCCCTGGGTCTGCGGACCTTTAGCAGATCATCTAGCCCCCAATCACCCCTGCCAAGCCCCACGCCAAGGGGCCCTTCCGGACCCCCCTCCAGCAGCACAGGCCCCTCTCTGCCCCTGACCCCCCCGCTGGCATGCCCTCCTAGCCGCGCGCCCAGCCGCAGGGGCCAGCGGGCCTGCAGGAGCTGTGTCTGGAGCCAGGAAGGGGCAGGGGCGCCCCGGGGGAGGGGGGAGAGGTGGGGGTGGTGGAGGTTCGCACCCACGAACATCACGAACAGGTGGAGCAGCCCAGGTGAGCAGATGCAGGCCCGTGATGGTCCACAGCCCACCCCCCACCCCTCCCAGGCCTGCTCCTTTGCCCGAAGCTTCTTCCCGCTCCCGTCTGTGCTCCCCCCGCCACCACCTCGAACAACTCATACAGAGCAGACTCCCGAGCGCTGCCTCCTTTTCCTCGAGCCCGTCCCTCGTCCTCCCCGACCTGACCAGCACGCGCCAAGGTACCTAGCGGGTGTCTGGAAGGTGACCGGCCCGGGGCGGCCTCTGGGTCCCTCCTCACTGCCCTGCTCCTCACACCTCCCCGTCACCAGAACATTCCAGGACCCTGGGAGCCTCTGACTCCTCTCTCACACACAGGCAACCCCGGGGCTAATCCCGTCAGCTGTCACAGCCAGCCATCTTTGAAAAGGTCCAAACTTTCCACACTTCTCACCCCGCTCAGAGTAAAATCCAAACTCTTTACCACGAGATACACACACACACACACATACACTGACCCAAACCCCCCGCCCCCGTCTCTTACTGTGCTCTGACCACATAAAAACAAAAACATCCCTGCCACAGGACCTTTGCACTTGCGTTGCCAACACCTAAACAAGCTTTCCTCTGCTAAGCGTGTGGTCTGTCCCCACTTCCTCCTCCTGTTCCTCAGAGCCCGCCCTCGACTACCCACATGAAAGTGCAGGAGCCCTTTACCCATCCCCTCCTCCCTACTTCCGTTTCCTTCCCCCGACTTACCGCACAGTTGGCTGGTTTCCTGCGTCCCCTACCAGTGCACGAGCTCCACCAGGGCCTCATCTGCCTCGTGCTTTGCTGTCTCCCCGGCACCTGAGCTGAGCGGACACACGGTAAGGCTCCCAGCAAACAGGGGTGAATTCCTGGCCTCCCCACCCCACGCCTCACCCCTCCTCCCAATTGTTCTGTCTTATTCGTGCTACTGCTTCTGGCCCTGAAACGCAGCGCTCCTACCTGCCCCTCCCCTCTTTCCGTCCCAACAAGAACAGTAGGGGGTCCCCCCCTTGCTCTCTAACCTCTCCCTCCCGGACCTAATCAGCACCCTTCTCTGTGAGACCTTGGGACAAGCAGGTGCCGTCCAGCCTCAGCACGGAGGCCCCTGTGGCACGAGCCGGGAATGCAAGAGGGGAACCCGGGTCCTGCCCACGGGGGTCAAGAGTCTCCCTGGGGAGGCCACATTCATATAAGGGACGTCATCCCACCACAGTCCAAGACCCGTGTCACTGGGCGCGGCTGGCTGGACGCCGCCCACCTGCAGACCTGACCCCTGGGCCCAGGAATGTCTCATAAGCCACGGAGCGGGACTTAGCGGGGCCGCTGGCTCCAAAGCCCAAGGGGCATCCGAACCACACGCCCCTCCCCGGCCAGCCACTAGGGCTCCCAGCCCCCGTGAGTGTCACCCAAAGGCCACTTGGAGGAGTGGGTGCACCCGTCAACCACCAGCACGGCCCCTCGAGTGGCCGTGACGCGTGGGTGACTCAGCCCACACACACACACACACACACACACACACACACACACACACACACACACGCTCCCGGGCACTTCCGGTGGTGACAGGCCGGGGCGGCCCAGCCCTCCGGGCGCAGGGACAGGAGCCGCCAGCATCTGCCCGGGCAGCCACCGCCTTGTTGCTGCAACCGCTCTTCAATATTTATTACGGGAAAATTCAAACAGAAACCTAGAACAGAAAGAAAAACTGCTGTCACTCCCGCCTCCCTGGGACAACTGTTTTCACTTCTCCATTTGCGCTGCCTCCTGTCCTTACCCATATGTACACGTATTTTTATGCCATTGTAACCACGGCACGCAAGTAACTCATGGTCTGCTATTTTCATGTGCCCTCATTCTGTAAGCAGCTCTCTGCGGGCTTTCGCTGGCCCTGGTGGAGGTACGACAGAATTCGTTTCCCGTGTCCCTTCTGCTTGGCATTCGGATCATTTCCAGCTCTAGCTCTAACTGGAGATGGGAAGCTGAGTCCCCTTTTTGCCTGGGTGGCTCAGTAGTTTGAGCGTCTGACCTCACAGTTCGTGGGTTCGAGCCCGCTGTCGGGCTCTGTGCTGACTGCTAGGGCCTGGAGCCTGCTTCAGATTCTGTGTCTCCATCTCTCTCTCTCTGCCCCTCTCCTGCTCATACTCTGTCTCTCTCTCTCAAAAATAAATAAACACTAAAAAAAAAAAAGATAGAGGTTTAAGTAGTTACTAGATTTCTCTTTAATATAATCGACTAATTTTGAACGTACATCATTTACTTCTTAATAATGGCTGTATTTAACCACTAGCTCAGTGTTAGGAGCTGAATTGTGTCTCCCCCCCTAAAATTCATATGCTCAAGTCCCCAACCTTGACCTCAGAATGTGACTGGGGTTTTGGAGATAAGGTGTTTACAGAGATAATGAAAGTTAAATAAAGCCATAAGGCAGGCCCTGATCCAATCTGACTGGCGTCCTTGTAAGGAGAGATTAGGACAAACGGACTGGACTGCGGGTGGATGTTTGTGAGGCCATGTGAGGACAAGGAGACAGCCGTCCGCTGGCCGGGGAGAGAGGCCTCAGGAGGAACCAGACTCGCCCACACCTTGATCTCGGATTTCCAACCTTCAGAATCGGAAGGAAATAAATTCTGCTGTTGGAGTCCCCTGGTCTATGGTCTTCTCTTGGGGCGGCCCTGGCAAGCTAACACACCCCGAACCCCGAAAACTTCTCCTCCAGGTACTTCCTGGCTCCAGCCCGTGACTGGCCACGTGCCGCTTTCCCTTCTCCTGACTTTACGGTGGACCCTCGAGAGCTAGGTCATGTCTTCCTCGGAAGTCACCAAATGCTTTCTGGAAAGGTCCAGAAAGAAAATACGGCAGCTCTACCTACATAGCCTCTGTGGCAGCATTTCCGCCCGGCAGCAGGAAAGCAGCCGTGGACGGCCATACATGCCTGTGGCCGTGTCCTGGCGAAACCTTGTGCCGAAATGTGGGTTCCTATCATAACTGAAACATGTCACGAAATATCCTTTTGATAGATCTTAGTTCAGAGTCTGTACAAAAAGAGGTAGGGGACCAGACATGGCTCCTGGGCCTAGTTCTCCGACCCCTGGGTCTGTCCCCCCCACCACCACACACGCACCCCACCCCCCAGCACAGGGCCCAGGCACAGAAGGAGGAGAGAGGCCGAGTTCATGTTTGATGACCAGGGAGGAAGAAAGGGAAGCTGGCCGGCCGGCGGGCCCTCCTATTCAGCAGCAAAGACCATTTCCAGGCAATGTCATGAATCTTTATTGAACGCAAAAATTTTTTTCTAATAGGCCCAGGGACAAAAGGGCTTTCTGAAACATAAATCAAATCTCTCCCTGCAAAACAGACCCATCACCACTGTGTTGCTGCTAACGTTCTAAATGATCTCTCAGAAAGAAAACCCAGCGCCTCTTCCGTTAATAAATTCTCTTTATTGAGCATCGCGAAAACGTGCCCAATCCATCCTGCGGAGACAGAAATTCCAACCAGGGTCGCGGGGGGCGGGAAGGAACTGCTAATGGATGCAGGGCGCGTCTTTCTGAAGGTAGGAAAATGTTCTCAAGCCGATTGTGGTGATGGTGACACATCCCTGGATATACTAAAAACCAAGAAATTTCCGCTTTACGTGGGTGAACTGTGGGGCGCCGGTCATGATCTCACAATTCGTAGGTCGGAGCCCCGCGTCGGGCTCTGTGCTGACAGCTAGCTCAGAGCCTGGAGTCTGCTTCAAATTCTGTGTCTCCCTCTCTCTCTGTCCCTCCTCTGCTCATGCTCTCTCTCAAAAATAAAAAAAACATTAAAAAAAAACTGATAAAAAAAAGTGGGTGAACTGGATGGTGTGTAATTACATCTCAATAAAACTGCTTAGAAAAATATGCTAGACATTAGTCACCTGATTTCATGCAATGACATTTTTAAAATTTTTTTAAATTTATTTTTGAGAGACAGAAACAAAGCGAGCAGGGGAGGGTCAGAGAGAGAGAGGGAGACACAGAATCCAAAGCAGGCTCCAGGCTCCGAGCTAGCTGTCAGCACAGAGCCCGACGCGGGGCTTGAACCCACGGACCGTGA
This sequence comes from Mungos mungo, assembly GCA_004023785.1. Lineage (NCBI taxonomy): Eukaryota > Metazoa > Chordata > Mammalia > Carnivora > Herpestidae > Mungos > Mungos mungo. The sequence continues at coordinate 66,702 of PISW01006373.1, forward strand.
GATCATGACCTGAGCCGAAGTCGGACACTTAACCGACTGAGCCACCCAAGCGTCCCTGACATTTTTTTTTAAGAATTTTGAAAATTAGTCTCTAAACCCAATTCTGGGCTTGAACCCACAACCCCTAGATCAGGAGGTGTGTGCTCTACCGACTGAGCCCGCCAGGCACCCCTCACACTGACCATTTTTCTAAATTTCTTTTAGCCGCCATCCCTGCACCAGCGGAACCGAACAGGCCCGCTGTGGTGTGGAAACGCAGTTCAGCAACTGAGACTCAGATCAGCCCAGGGGAGGCCACACCCGTCCCAGGCAGGTACCTATTTGTACCCCTTCCAAAGCAAACATGGCGGAGCATGTCCTGGGTCCCTGCAGGAGAGGCTGCCCGCCTCCCCCCCCCACCCCAGGTGGAGGGGAGGCATGGTGCAAGACCTCACACAGGCATCTAGTTCCCAGGATCTTTCTGGAAACACCTGGAAGCTTCCCGTTTTCCACCTCCCAGGCTACGTATTGCTCCCCACCTCATTCTAAGCCCAAGATTGCAGTTCCTCGTGGGAGTACGTGACCCTCTCCTGGGCCTTCCTAGAGCAGGGGAGACCCCCACAGGCCCCCTTTCTCATTTGGGAGTCTCAGGCAGAAGCAAGTTGGGAGTGGCTCCCTGGATCCAAAGCCTGGGCCGGAGAGGGCAGGAGAGACTCCTGCCCAGACGGGCCACCTGGCCACAGAGACAGGGCAGAGCAGAGCTGGGCACGCAGGCAGCGGTCAAGGGGAGCAAGGACCCAATCCCCACTGAGGACTCTCCTCGGGACCAAAGTAGAGGCCTCGGTGCCTGTCCTCCCAGGACGGGATGTATGTAATAAAGGACCGAGAACGTGGCCACGGAGCCGGGACCCCGTTTATCTACCCGCAGTCCTCAGCGAGGCCCACGGCCTCCCTGAACCTCTCGGACACATCTGTGAAATGGGGCTACCCGTCCACACCCCCAGGGTGGTTGTGGATCAAATGAATTCAGGGCCGTGGGTTCCACCCAGGAACAGCTTCATCGCATGTGGCACCAACCTCCCAATTCTCTCAGGAATTTGCTGGCTCACTGCGGTGACAATTCTGGGCCGTGGAACCCACACGTTGCTGGATTCGGAAATTGAACAAGATCATGAAGACCCTGTCCTCTCTGGAGCCCCCGCGGCGATTGTCTCTCCTCTGCTGAGCGTGGGCTCCTCTCTCAACAGGCCTGTCTCTCCCGGCTGCAAGGTGGCTGCAGCAGCCCCATGCCCTGGGCACCCTAAACTCCAACGCCAAGGACAAAAACAGCCTCCCCCTCCCCCAAACTTAGCCCAAGCCCTAAGCCTCCGGCTGGGAGGAACTGACCCTCACGGCTTGGAGTCTGGAACCGCAGGGGCTGTGCACAGAGGGCTTTTGAGAGTGAGCCACAGGTCAGTCGGTGGCGTTGGAGGGAAAAACAAGGCATTGTAAGGCCCCACCCACTCCGGAAGCATCTTGCCAAGGCAGGGGAGATAGTGTGTCGATTCTGGAAACAGCTTTCCATGGAGTCGTGCGCTCCAGACTTTAATCGGCTGGGCGGTCTGCCTGCACGTACCACGCTGTCCCTTTACCACACTTTGCTTCTCACCTTTTCTGCCTACTAGACCGATGGCCTGTCCCACACCCTGCTCTGCCTCTGCTCTGCGACACTCTGGTGTGTTCTTTCGGGTTGTCCTCATCTTGCAAACACGACTGCAGATTCTTCAGGTGTCTGGTGAACCTGCATGGCCAGCCTCCTCTTGGCACAAGGACCTCCCTGCAATGTCACACCGACCACAGGGCCATATCCTGGGTCCCCGATCTTATCAGCACTTAGATTTACTGCAGGCTGGCCAATTCCTATGCTCACCATCATCCTTTCTTTGGGCTCCATTTCGTCCCTTAAAGTCCATTCTTTACCTGTGCTTTTGAGGAGGGGGGTGCACGAACTCCGGCTGAAATCTCTCTTACTTCTGAATAAGTTTATTTTCTCAGCACTGAAAAGATCCGGTTCTATAATCTTTGGCTTCAACTGAAGTGCTGTTGCAAACTTCCACTTAGTGTTTACTCCTTTATAGATCTACCACTCCTGTAAACGTTAATGACCTTTGTCAATATGCTCCGCAGACTCACTACAGAGGAGTCTAGGTATGGATCTGTTTTCTTTTATCGGACTTGGGATTCCTTACGCTTTCTGATGGACTCACTTCTAGAAAATTAGCAGTCATTACCTCTTTCAACATTAGCTATTCAGTCCCTCATGAGCATTTCCTTTAGAAATAACATGCCTCCCCTTTACCCCTCCACATCTCTCCCCCCTCTACTTCTAGAGAATTCCCCCGGGTTCTTTCACATCACCAATTCACCCTCAGCTGTGTCTCCTCTGACTAAGCATCTATTTTTTTTAAGGCCAAGACTTCTAATTCCAGTTTGGTTAGGTTATACCTAGAAATCCTAACAAGTTTTTTTTTTTTTTAATCTTCCTTCAGAATACTCCATTCTTTGGGGTTTTTCCCTGTGAACCCGTTAGGTCATCTATCATCCTGTTAACTGGAGGTTCTTGGATTTTTACACCCGTGGTTCCTACAATCATGTGGCTTCCCCTTGTGTGTGTTTTGTAATCTAAAAACGGCAGGACATCGTCTGTGGGGACCACATGCACCAGACTGGGGTTATGTGTGCCCCTAGATCCCAAACCCATGAGAGGTGCAGGTGTTTGGGAGTCCAGAAAGCTGAGCACCCTTCCCCTCTCCCCCAATCCAACCCCATTTCACTGGCGGTCCTGGCTTGATAGCAGGCTCTGGTAGTGCAGGCCAATCCCTTCCCTCCAAACCCAAGGGTGGGGGGGTCTTTGGCCCCTCCCCCCATTTCTCTAAGGGACTAATAACCACCCCCAGCAATCTGACAAGCCTGAGCGTCCCGTCCATCTTTGTTCCGAGCATCTGAAAATCCCCCTTTGTTGGCAATCATCACCCACTCGACTCTTGTGATCACTGGTGTGTGAAGCTGGGAGGGTGGTCAGGTCAACTTGGCCTGCGCTCTTGCTGGAACCACTCCCGTCCTTAGAGCCAGGCGGAGGGGACTGTGGTCCCTGAACCTTACCCACGGCAGCAGGGTCAGCCTTTCTCATTGGGAAACCTCCGAACGGCAAGACTCCCCTCCCAGGAATATGCCAAGGGCCACCACTGACCGTTCTTTCTCAAGGCCCAGAGCACACTGGGAGGGTGGCCTCCTCTGCGGAAGTGGGGTGGGGCTGGGGGCCAGTCAGCCTTCCCTGAGCCATACAATCCTGTTCCCCCAAAGCTACAGCCACGCCACAGGGAGCCAGGGCTGTGTTGGCATGCAGAACTAGACTGCGACCAGGATCTCTGGACCAACACGGCAGTCACTCATCCTCAACAGCACATCAGCTCCCTGGCCACGTGGCGTTAGGTCCCCATCCGTCCCAGCTGTGTAAGGAGCCAGTGCTCAGCCTGGATCACAGGCCAGGGCAGGCACTTCTGACTCAGTGGCCTGACCGCACATAACTGACGCAGGTCCTCCAGGAGTGTTCTAGAGAAGGTGGCTGGCATAGACGGACGGCAGGTGGAAGTGCGACTGTAGGTGGCTCGTAGGGAAGCTATTGGGGAGCTGTCCTGAGAGCATGGCTGCCCCTAACACCCGCACTGGGGCTGCCACCAACCTGACGTGACAAACCAAATGACATTCAGAGTGCTCCCCGGCTCTAAAGGCAAAGATCTCTGCCTTTAAGATCACGTTCCTCTAAGAGAGGACATACCACCTCCCAAGGCCTCACCCACACCAAGACACTCCGCTCAGATTAATTTCCCCAGGGCCTGATCCTTGTAGGCCTCGTGCCGGGACTGGGGGACGGAGAAGGACCTGGATGTGGCTTCCAGGTGGACGAGTCTCCAATCCCCTCCCCCACAGAGGAATAGTCAACCCCCCCCACGCCTCTCCTAAATGCTCCCGCCCACGTCAAATTCTGCTGCTCATTCCCTGCCCTGGTTCCCCGGCCACACCGCTAACATTCGGATTCAGTTGTGCATCGGGCTTCTTCCTTGAGAAAGAGGTAAGCCGCACCCAGAGGACTAGACTCCCTGCCCACCCCCGACACCTCGGAGCCACGCCAGTGGGGTGGCCGTCGTCAGGTCCCTGCCCGTGTCAAGTGGCATGACGCACAAGGTCACGACTTCAGAAAGGCTTCAGGAAGGTGGGCCCGGCGAGGCCACTTACAGACGTGGGATCAACCCCCGTCCACAAAAGAAGTCTGCGCGGATCAAGTTGACGAATAAGAGCAAGGCTGGGAGACTCAGCCCCTTCTGGCCCCACCGCCATTGTTTAGATGGGAAAACTGAGGCCAAGAAGTGGTCCACGTGGGGCTGTCGGGAAACCAAGCCCACCGACCCTGGCTGACAAACTCCATGTGCAGCGCAGACGATGCTTTTGACCGTCACCTTTCAGGCAGAGCTGTTTCCTCTGGACCTTGTGGCAGGACGTAAAACGGATGAAAAGCAAATGAACTCTCCTAAGCCTTCATGAAAAAAAAATCCAGTTTTCAATTCCTAAACCGAAATGCAAACCTTATCAACGAAAGGACCTAAGAACACTTAACACCTGTGCAGCATTCAATTTTGAGCCTTTTAAATGCTTTAGACTAAAATTGGTTTCCCTTTAAACAGATTAGGAGACGGAATCGGAGTTGGCAGGAACTCTTACATCGCACGCTAACGGGGGAGGCAGAGCCCTAAAACCGGCTCCGGCCTCTGCCTGCACCCACCTGACCCGCGGGGCAAAATGTTTATTCCCTTCTGTGTTGCACGAACGTAAAAACCACACAATCTGGCTCGACTTTCGGTAACAATAATTTAAAAGATAGGAAGCCCTTGTACAGAAAGGTTTAAATCGAATATTTGACAATTTATACAATGAAGAAAACAGGCCAGTGATCAGCCAACATGATACAACACGGTAACAAATGTGGCCAAAGGACTGCTGCGGATCCTCGTCACCTGCCACGTGACATCTTGGTTGGGTTTGTGGGGGGGGGGGAAGGGGTAACAAAGACAGATTGATTCAAACTAGCCCTATCAGGCATATTATTATGTGCTTCATTCTGAAATTAATAAGCAACCAGACCTTATATTAACGGCTCCCACAACTCTGGTTTTCTACGGGAGGTCAGATCTAAGGGCATTGAAGTACCCTGAGAAATGTCTGCCTCCATCTTTTCAAAATATGAACCACAGATACATAGGGCGCGCACAGCAAAAAGACATTTTTTCTAATCTAGAAAGCATGGAGTAAATATAAAAGGATGAGGTCAACGGCACCCACTTACAAATTAAACCAAATCAGAATAAAGGCCCGACTTTTCAGGGAGCCAGTTTCAGGCCTGGCTTTCCCTACTTAACTGGAGCAAGATCTAGGTGGGTCATTTTGTTCAAGGAGGGTCTGAAGAACCAACGGACAGGGCTAGCTCCGATCCTAGAGCTGAGGACCTAAGTTCTGTCGCAGGAGCTCAAAGCTGGGGAGAGTAGGGATTTGAGGAAGACCACCGCTCCTCACGCACACCCCGGGGCCAGCTGCCCCGCTCCGCACTCCATCCTGACCTTAGAAGCTCCTTTCCCCTCCCTCGCATCCCACCATACTCGACCTGGCCCGCATCGATACCTGCCTTCTTCGGGCCCCCAGCTGGCTGATACCTGGGGGGATGCGCAGGGCTGCCCTTAAAGCCGATCACAAAGCACCCCAATTCATTAAGGAAAATAAAGAGCAGAAATAACGTGCTTGACTCGCACACAGGTTTGGCGGAGTTGGGTCACCTAGTACATCCCGAACTGGCTCCCATCAGCGGCCAATAGAAATGCTCTGCGTTTGGTCTAGAAACCAGCCAAGTTAGGTTACACAGGCCTTTACCTCAACAGTACAAACTAGGTTTGTGTGTAAAGTGCCAGTTTTATTTACAAATCATTAAGTAAACTTTAAAATCTGCTTTGAAGCACCAAGGCCGACCCCTCCCAGGGGTCTTGCAGCGACAGTTGGATCCTACCAGGTCAGACTCCCTGGAGAGTCCCCACACCTTGTGCCAGATCACTAAGAGCCATCAAGTCATGGACAGCCAGAGCGCTTGCGAAAGCCGCACACGGCCCAAGATCTTCCCTGCGAACCCAAGGAGCCTGTGTCCATGCTTCTAAGGGAGACGACTAGCATCACTAATCAACAGGCTTGGATACGAGGTAGCTACACAGTTTTAACAATACTATTAACGAACACTATTGGTGATTCCTGGTGTAGCTGGTTGATACACTTCAAGTAGCTGATTTTTTTCTTTCTTTTTTTTTTTTTGATGAGAAGGGGGAAAAAAAATCAGCAAAGAAGAGCCCGTCTTCACTCGCTTAGAAGTCCGCATCCAGGGTGAAAGAATTCTCGGTTGGACTTGACATCACGCCCATCCTCTGATACTCGCCTACTCTCTTCTCAAAGAAGTTAGTCTTCCCCTCCAGGGAAATGTTCTCCATAAAGTCAAATGGATTTTCTACTCTGAAAACCTGCAAAGGTCCACAGCAGAATGTAAAGCCAGACCACCACCAGGTTCCGGGAGACCCCGAAGGCCACAGAGCACACGTTTACCTTGTTAAATCCCAGCTCCAGCATGAGTCTGTCTGCCACGAATTCAATGTACTGCTTCATTAACGTGCAGTTCATCCCGATGAGTTTCACCGGCAAGGCCTCCGTGAGGAACTCCTAGGGGCCCCAACACAGCTTCTAGGTAAGGCGGAGGCATACACAGAGACCCTTCCAGCAAAGCACGAGACCCCGACGCAAACCCACCTGTTCTATCCTGACGGCATTGACGATTATCTCCTTCACCCTCTGCTCTGAAGGTTTGTGGACCAGGTGTCTGAACATCAGGCAGGCGAAGTCACAGTGCAGGCCCTAGAAGAAAAGGGTCACTCTCTCTAGCACCAGACTTCGGTCATTAACATGGAACAGGAAGTGGCTTTCTTTCTTTCTCTTTTACATTTTTAATATTTATTTATTTTGAGAGAGACAGAGCATAAGCAGGGGAGGGGCAGAGAGAGAGACAGAGTCTGAAGCAGGCTCCAGGCTCTAAGCCTGGTGTGGGGCTCGAGCCTGTAAGATCATGACCTGAGCCGAAGTCGGATGCTTGACCGACAGCCCCCCAGGCGCCCCGGAAATGCATTCCCCTTGTACACCTTGCATGGCTGCATAAGCACTTTAACGGTCAACAAAAAGGGAAATGGACTCCAAGGCCATCTGCCCTGCGTACGCCACGGCGGCCCGTCCGCAGGCAAGGCCCTCCCTGCTGCTACCCGGTGACAGGAGCAGGCCGGGCCCGGCCCCTGGATGTAGCCAAGGAGGGCACAGGGCTTCTGCTCAAAGCGTTCTTTCCACGGCCTTGTTTCTATAGCTGGGAGCTCTGAGCGTGCCATAGCTGGGAGCTCTGAGCGTGCCATAGCTGGGAGCTCTGAGCGTGCCGCAAGTCCTAGCAGGAAAGGCAAAACTCAGGGACTAGGCTGGTTAGTTTTGAGATTCACAGCCTCATGCTCAGGAAACCGGGAATGCAGTTTCCAGTGCCTCGAGTCTAGAGTCTGAATGCCAAGGAATCCCAATCTTCCTCTGCGGGAAAGAAGAGCGTCTTACAAGGCAAGATCAGCTATCTGATCTGCTCCCTGGGCTCCAAGTGCGGCAGGGTTCACGGCCCTCGCTTTTCAGACTGGACTTAAATGTGAACATCCGGGCCATCGTCCACCTTCCTCTCCAGTTTAATCCAACTGCATTCAAAGACACACACTGGCCCAGAATGGATTCTCGCTTCATCAGGATACTCACCAACCAACTTGCAAGGACAGGAGGGTCAGAGGGTCCCGGGCCAAAATAATTAAGGCGTCCCCTCACCGACAGTGCAACGGACATAAACGTATTGAGAATAAAAGCACTTCCGGTAAATGAAAGTGGTGTTCATTCTCTGCCCAAGTTCAGATATGGTTCGACTCATGTTAAGTGTGGGCCTAAGGCAATCAGTTGTCAAGTTCCCTTCAGGGAACCCAAGAGGTGTAGATATTTGGGGTGCGGATTAGCCTGTTATGGGTATTAGACTCACCTCATCTCTGCTAATAAGTTCATTGGAAAACGTGAGGCCAGGCATCAGGCCGCGTTTCTTGAGCCAGAATATCGACGCAAAAGAACCAGAAAAGAAGATTCCTTCCACCGCGGCAAAGGCCACAACCCGTTCCCCTGTGAAGAGTTAATATCGACATTTCTAGCGAGCAACCGAGCATGCGCGCAGGGAGGGCCGACGAGCCCTGGTGGCCGTCACCAGAGGCTGAGGCTCAGGCTTAGTAAGTGGGGCCAACGGTGTCCTTACCATAGGTAGACTCTTTGTCCCCGATCCAACGCAAGGCCCAATCCGCCTTCTTCTTTACACAAGGCATCGTCTCGATGGCGTTGAAGAGAAATTCCCTAGGAGGCACCCAGAGCGTCAGCAATTAGAGCAAAGACCTCCCATCACAAACACCAGGAACAACACTGGGACCAAGGCCAAATTGAGACTCAAACTGAAATGTTTCCTCATTGCTGTTTTTGCTTTTCCCCCGGTGTCTTTTAAAAACCTTAACGTTCATTTCGTCCCTGTTAATACAAACGTAGATATTCTTTAATTCATCAGGAGCCCCGAGATCTACTAACATCCAAAGCGTTAGTCCATGCCACCAAGAGCATTTATTAACTCAGTGATACCAAGTCCAGGGCGTGATAAGGCTCACAGGCCTTATCTTTACATTTGAAAAGCCATAAAATCTTAACTGCTAAACTACTTGAGCTATGCTGACCATTACCTTCCTGACACCCCCTCCGCCACCAGACTGTAACATCAGGTCAATTACATGGGCCCCAAATGCCATATGGATATAATAAAATAATTAAAGCCAATAAACGCAACAACCTGAGGTTGCTTCCTACTATAGTTCTATGCCTCACTGATGATCCCAGGTCAGGAAAGTCAATCGACTGGCCCTGCACTTACCTGGGTCTTTATTACCCTCTTCTGCCTCCAACATATCCCTGTTCTCAACGTGGGAGGCTCCAAGATTCCCCAGCCTGTTCCTTATCCGGTGACCTTGTTTTCTAAAGCCAAGGTCATCAGACCTTTGGGCTCTCTTCATTCTCTGACCATGTCCACATGCTCTATGGAAGACCTGGGTCTGCCTCTCTCTAGCTTTTGAAGCTTAACTTCCAGATCTTTCTGACCCTGCCCCTTCTGGTTATTTATCCCAGTTATGCCTTTGTCTTTCCTATGTATTCTTAAGAAAGCACAAGTGGGGGAGGGGCAGAGAGAGGGGGACAGAGGCAGGCTCTTGGCTGACAGCAGCAAGCCCCATGTGGGGCTCCAACCTCACTAACTGCAAGAGCGGGGCCTGAGCCGGAGGCCACTCAACCAGCTGAGCCACCCAGGAGCCCCTGTCTTTTCTCATTTCTGTCCACAAAGTTTTTACTCCCAAAGCATTCCCCCAATCCTGCTGGCCCTTCCAGGTCACCACTCATCTTCCCTCTTCATTCTCCCAGGTAACCCCCAAGAGCACGCTTTTCAGCTTTACCGCTGTTTCCCGCAAGGCTGCTGTCCTGGGCTGACCCTGGTGCCCGGACCACCCAGGCAGCCATTTCTAACCTTCTCCTCCTCTCCAGTCTTCAAAATGTAAGACGGTCCTGAAGCCCCCTTGAGCTCTCCTCTGTGATCTCGTAACATAACCCATCACCTCGGCCAAACAGTTCTGTGCCTGAATTCATCTAATGGTAAACTGCCTCCTCATCATTATGTTTTCTGTCTGGCTGTGTTCAAAGAAAGGTTTCAGACTGAAAGACCCAACAATCAAATGGAGTAACCTCTTAAGTTTGTTTTTTTAATTTTTTATGTTTATTTATTGAGACAGAAACAGCACATAAGCAGGGGAGGGGCAGAGAGACGGAGACACAGAATCCGAAGACAGGCTCCAGGCTCTGAGCTGCCAGCACAGAGCCGGACGCGGGGCTCAAACCCACAAACCGTGAGATCACGACCTGAGCTGAAGTCGGACGCTTTACCGACTGAGCGCCCCACGCGCCACTGACCTTGGTTTTTAAGTGACTGCCTACTAGTCAATTTAGGCCTCTTCCTCAGGCAGACTGGACCACGGGTAGTAGGGATTTGCCTGCTTAGTCATTTTAGAGTCATTTCCCATCCCTACATAAACTCAGAAATTTGCAATAAATTAAGTGAATCTGAAACACGCTGGCATCCCACCCAAACACTCACCTTTCTCTGGGATCTTTAATGTAAGTGTCGATCAGGAGACTGTACATCTCAGAATGGATGTTTTCCATGGCGATTTGGAAGCCGTAGAAACAGCGGGCTTCGGTTATCTGAACTTCTTGGCTAAAGCGCTCCACCTAGTGGTGAAACATCACGTTCGGCCTGAGGAGGACCCCTCGGTCCCAGGACCCCGACACATCACCCTCCCTTTGCACCACGAGAAGGTGGGTCTCTACTTGAATTGAATGCTTCTCCACTGTTCCGTGGTAAAGCTGGACATGTTATGCCACACGCTCACCTCACAGGTGAGGGAAGAGGGAACGCCTGGGTCACAGGTTTCTGTGAACCCTCATCAACTCCTTCTTTGCCCATTCATTGCCGGAAGGAATGGACGCTTCCACTCACACTAAGACACGTATCAAATCAAATTATTAAAACCATAAAAGCCTCAAAAAGGGAAGCAATGGCCCGGCCACAAGGAGTAAGCCCGTGGTGGCACTTAACATGGTCTTTGAGCTTCTCTAGAACCCGGGGGGGGGGGGGAAGGAAACCATAAAGGACATTATAAAACAGGAAATGCCGCACCTAACAGAACTACGAGCTTACAGATAAATATGATGACCAGGATGGGAAAACATTAAAGGTGAGGGAAGAGGATTTCCTCTCAAATCTCGGAAATGAATGAAAGCAGGACATCTTTTGGAAACTCACCAAGTTCTCATTTACTATGCCGTCACTCGCTGCAAAGAAAGCCAGAACGTGGGATATGAAGTATCTCTCCTCCGGCTTCAGGGACTCCCAGTGCTGAATGTCCTTGGAAAGATCCACCTGAAGTTGAGAAGTTTCACAAGGGATTTATGCACGCGGGGCCTCACACACATGCACTCAGCTCTTAAACCTTTTACGTCTACTAGGACCCCTCGATCGGGCCGTCCCTTCCCCATCGCAAACTCCCTTTGCCAGTGACAACAGCTCACATCCTCGGTGGGCAGCCATCCCCACCGGGGCCAAGAGGAGGAGCCAAGTGTATCTGAAGCAAGTCCTAACTGCTACCGCGGAGGTCTCCTCCAGAGCTGGAGGGCAATGCTTAAACCTCCTCCTGGCTCCTGATTCTGGTTACCTCTTCAGCTGTCCAAAAGGAAGCCTCAGCTTTCTTATACATCTGCCAAATATCGTGGTACTCGATAGGGAAGATGACAAAGCGACGAGGGTTTTCTCGGAGGAGGGGCTCATCCTCCACGCTGGGGGCAGGCGCCTTGGTTTTCTGTCGGGCCAGAGAGACAGAGAGCAAGGGAAAGGCTAGTTACAGGGCGAACCATATGAAATCGCCGTCTCTCCCGGCCAAGTGCGTCCAATCGTCGGCAAGCTCATGCGGTTCGGGGTGTAAGGGGCAGGTGTCACACGTGTATCTTACATGCAAGACGACCGGGATGTAACGGGGGGACGGGAGGAAACCTACGGAAGTGGGTGACAAGGCCAGGGAGGGAATGCTTTGGCGGGAACGGAGCGCGGGGTCGGGGAGGGGCTACGGTTTGAAAACCGGCTGGAGGACAATAGGCTTTGGCGCCAAGCGCGGGCGGCGCCCCCTGCCGGCGGCGTCCCGCGCGCGCAGGCGCCTGCCCGGCCGGCGGCCGGGCGGCCACTCACCGGCTCGGCGGGCTCCTGGAAGATCCTCCGCGCGGTCTTGCTGGCCAGCACGCGGCTGCCGCTGAGCGCCGGGGGCTGCGGGAGACACGCGCGGTGAGGGGCACGCCCACGGCCCCCGCGCCCCCCGCCGCCCCGGCCCGGCCCGCGCGTGCTCACCGTGTTCTCCTTGTCCGCCAGGCTGAGCCCCTTCAGGGGCGAGAGCTGAAGCTGCGGCTGCGGCTGCTGCGGGTCCACGATGGTGGCGAGCGGGACGCGGACGGAGAGCATGGCGGCGGCGGGCAGACGAGACGGCTGAAGAGACAGAGACGGCGCGCGGGTCCCAGGAGCCCCGGAGCCGCCGCGCCGGCTTTTAAAAGTCCACCGGCGGGAGGGGGGCTTCGCGCTCGGTGGGCGTGGCCAGACGCCGCCTTCCCATTGGATGCACCCGGCCCCACGTGGGCGGTTCGAGAGGCGCGCGGGAGCTGCCCGGAAAGCCGCCCGGGACCCCCCGGGACCCCCCAACTCCGAGCCCACCCCGGACGCCCCCCAGACCTGTGGACGGGGCTAGGGGCGCCGCCGCCCGGGCCCCTGAGGGTCCCCCGGACAAAGACTGCAGCCCCCGCTCAGCCACCCTCGGTGGCGTTGGCGCGCGCGGGACTCACTCATCCAGGAGGGGCTCGGATTGAAAGAAGCTACGCGGAAAAAAAAAAAGCAGCCACGCGATTGGAGGCCGCCCGGAGCGGGAGAGGATTCGCCCACCCCGGAACCGTTTTCGCGGTTCGGGGCGAGTGGTTTTGAAAAAGAGGTTGGTGCAAATGCCCGAAAACACCCCTGGCTGGGAGAGAGAAGCCCGTGGTTGCGCCCGTTTAGATACGTGTATCTGGGTGGGGGGTAGGGGGGTAGGGGTAGGGGTCTTGGAGTTCCGGCAAATTTGTGGGAGGGCCCGTGACAACTGTGCTGCCGAACGATTAGGGCCGCTGGCTACCGAGTCCCGAAGTGCAGTTGCTGTGTCACTTGAGCATGTCACCTGGCTAAAAGATTCCGTGCCCACGTCGGTCACATGGGACTTGTCGCCGCACCGAACCTGTGGGATTATAATAAATGAGATTAAATGGGGCAATTCCTCTAAAATGCGCAGCTCTTTGTAAAGCTGAGTTAACTAAGTGACAGAGAAGGCGTTTGGTGCGTTTCCCACTGAACTTGTGTGTTCTGTCAGGCCACTGTCCCCAGTGTCAGCATTTTTTAAAATTGGAAACTGAGCCAGAAGTCCTGAAAGTTCTGAGAATGATTGAAGAACTGGGAATTGATTTACTGCTAATTGGGCAGCAAGTAGCCTGAAGAGGAGATTGAAAACTTGCATTGGGTGAGGGTGGAGACATGAATTTATTAACAATTTTTATTTTAGTGTGTTTGGTTTTTCAGATTTGCCACAGACCTTTGTCCTGCAAGTGGCAAAATCCCAGAAATGAAGAGAAAAATGTTTTAAGGAAAGCTCCAAACCCTACAACCAGTCTTAGAGCTGTCCCAAAGGGAAACACTGGACAGAAAGTCTTTTCTAGATATAATACTTTAAAGGGGTCAGAAGATCCCCTGCTGACTTAGGTCTACTTCTGACATTTCTTAAAGTACCACATATATCCTGTGTTTAATGTAGTCTCAAGCCTTAGAGAAAAATCAATGACAATCACATCTCTTAGACAAAGCAACAACTAAAACTTTGTTCTAGCATCCTTAGTTTTTTTTTTAAGGGTACTTTTTTTTTTGAGAGAGAGAGAGAGAGAGTGCTCACTAGCAGGAGAAAGGTGAGAGGAAATCCCAAGCAGGCCCCGCATTGTCAACCTGGAGCCTAAAAGAACCTGACGCGGGGCTCAGACTCACAAACCCCGGAGATCATGACCTGTGCCGAGATCGAGTCCGATGTTAAACTGACTGAGCGACCCAGGCACCCCTAGATCCTTAGTTTTAAAGTAATTCCCAGGCATTGTCAATTTCACCTAATTTAAGGCATCCAGCTCCAGAAAATGGATAGGTTTAGTGATAATTTCATGGCTGATAAAGCCATTATGGCATCAAGGATTCCTTGGTATCCTCTAATGCCCAACTCACATTCCAATTTAGTGTCGTCAGTAACCGAAGTGGTCCTTTTCGGCCCCACGTGCTTGATTTACCCCTGTTACACTGTGTATGTACAGGAACCATAAAGTAGTCCTGAGCTAGCCAGAAATGACTTCATTTTTAGCTTAGCTTTCCTGACCATCAAAGTAACACGTATGCGTTGTAGAAAACTTGGGAAAGGCAGTACCACGAGGCGGGAGGCAAGTCGCCATTCTCCCCTCCACTGCCTCCCAACTCTGAGTCACTTGGGCTTGTCCCGTCCTGCCTCTGGCGGGTTTTTACAGGAGGAAGCCCGCGCAGAAAACGTGACTCTGCTCAGAGGTCACACCCTAGGAGACCGCCGGGCCAGGCTTCTGGTCTGGTCCCCCGTGCCCCTTCTCTTGCCCCGGGGACTGGAGAGAGAAGGGAGCAGCCAGACCTGGCGGCCCAGTCACCTGGAGAGGGTGCCCGCTGGAGCCCCCAGGCGCCAAGCCCTAGGCAGCAGGCAACGCCGGGACCTCTCCGGTTTCCCCTCTGCGCCCGTTTTTTTTTTTTTTGACATCTACGCCACGATTGGTCGGCAATCGGGAGGCTCCGCCCCCCGGCTTCCGATAGGCAGCTCTCCTTCAGGCTTTGCGCTCCCACGCCCGCCCACCTGCAAGGCCCGCCCCCCACTTCCGAGGCCCGCGCGGTCGCGGTCGCACCCCAGTCACGCCCCGAACCCGCCCCGAACCCGCCCTGAACACTCGCGCCTTTACTCCTCCGTCCCAGGTGCGTGAGGGGCGCCCTACGGGTCCGCTTCCTAAGCCTCCCCCACAGGCGGGGGAGCTGGTCCGGGGAGCCCGGGTGGCTTTCCCAAAGGCACTGCTCACTTCGCGCTAGAGATTGTCCTGACACTCCTAAAGATAACACTAACGACTAATATAACTCCAAAGCTACTGGGCACCTGGGGCCAGGTGACTTACACTTTTAATCCGGACAACTGGGTAAGGGATTTTTCGCCCTGTTCTTTAGGTGAAGGAACTAAGAACAGGGAAGCACCGAGACTGCCCAAGGTCACACAGCTCCTTAAACTACACAACTAGAACTTTTCTCCCCCGACTTCTTCTTTATTTTATGTCTTTATTTTATTTTGAGAGACAGAGGTAGAGAGCGAGTGGGCGAGGGCCAGAGAGAGGGAGACACAGAATCTGAAGCAGGCTCCAGGCTCTGAGCGGTCAGCACAGAGCCCGATGCGGGACTCGAACCCACGGATTGTGAGCCATCCGGCATGAACTGAGCCACCCGGGCGCCTCTCCGCCAAGTTTTTATTGGGAATGTTTCAACAGACAAAAATGGCAAGAGTTCTCCAGTGTTTACCCACCACCTAGGAGTCAACAGTCTTTCCATTTTGCCACGTTTGCTTCATCCCCCTATACAGGGCTTTTGTTTTCTCTGGATCATTTGAAAGTGATTTCAGATGCCATATGCCTCTTCACCCCCGATATTTCAGCAGATTTCCGCAGAGAGCTCCTGAAAGGAAGGACATTCTCTAGCAAACACGACAGCATATTCACACCTGAGAAAACTAACATTAATTCCCTAATATCCAGCCCATAATCAAATTATCCCTGTCGTTTCAAATATGTCTTTTAAGTTTGTCCGTTTTATTTTTTATTTTAGAGAGAGACCGCGGGGAATAGGAGCAGAAAGAGAGAGAGAATCTTAAGTGGACTCCACGCTCAGCACAGAGCTGCAGGTAGGGCTCCATCTCACTGGAGTGAGACTGTGACCAGAGTCGAAATCATGAGTTGGATCCTTAACCGACTGAGCCACCCAGGTGCCCAGTTCGTCTGTTTTAAGTGCACACATTATGTTTGGTTATTGTGTCTTTTTAGTCTCTTAATTAGAACAACTCTTCTATTTTTTGTCTCGATGACATTGACTTTTTGAAGTTTAGGCCAGTTTCCTGTAGAATGTTGTATATTCCACATTTGCCTGATTGTGTCTTTGTGGTGTCATTTAATTTTTTTTAACCCCTGTATTTACTGTAAAATGGGAGTTCGCGCTAAAGGCTTTATTTAGAGGGGCACCTGGGTGGCTCAGTCGGTTAAGCATCTGACACTTGATTTCGGCTCAGGCCATGATCTCACTGTTCATGACTTTGAGCCTTGTGTTGAGCTCCGGCTGACAGCTCGGAGCCTGCTTGGGATCCTCCCTGCCCCTCCTCCACTTGCGTGCACACGCTCCCTCTCTCTCGAAATGAGTAAATAAACATTAAAGGCTTTCTTAGATTTAGCTTATTGTTTCTTGTGGTAAATATACCTAAACCAAGATTTACCATTTGAACCCTTTTCTAGGTGCAAATCAGTGCCGCTAAGTACATTACACTGTTTGTGCGACCATCATCACCACCCGTCTCCAGAACCTCTCCACCCTCGAAAACTGAAATTCTGTCCCCAGTACACACGAGCTCCCCAACCACCCACCCATCAGCCTATCGGAACCACCACCCGCCTTTCGGTCTTTATGAACCTGACCGCCCTAAGTAACCCAGATAAGTGGAATCATACATTTGCCCTTTTGTGCCTGGCTCATTTCACTTAGCGTAACATCTTCATGTTTCGTCTATGTTGTTGTATGTGTCAGGATTTCATTTATTTTTTTTTAGTGTTAATTTATTTTTGAGAGAGAGAGAAAGGGAGGAGCAGGGCGGGGCAGAGAGAGAGAGAGAGACACAGAATCTGAAGCAGGCTCCAGGCTCCGAGCTGTCAGCACAGAGCCCGACGCAGGGCTCGATCTCATGAACCATGAGATCATGACCTGAGCCGAAGTCGGATCCTTAACCAACTGAGCCACCCAGGCACCCCTAGGATGTCATTTATTTTTAAGTCTGCATAGTATTCCATCATATAGATAGATGATAGTAGATAGATATTCTGTTCATGAGATTTCCTTCCTGCAATCCATCTGCCCTTCTATCCATGGGGTTCTTTTGTTTTCCCAACCACTAGGAAGCAAGGTCAGCCCTCAAAATCGTGAGCTACTCCCCGTGTGGCTTCAGAGCCCTCTGAACTTGACATTCCCCTTTCACATCTTTGGGATGCTCAGAATCCTCTGCTGAGGAAAATGCATTTGACGGAAGCTGGAAAACGGAATATATCATCCCAAGTGTGACTTGTTAGCTGTGGAATTTCAAAAGTGGGGCAGCGGGCCTAAGGTGGGGTTGACTCAGGCTCTCTCCACCCTCCAGGCCTCTGCCAACCACAGAAGACCTGCCCCTGGACCCCTCCCTCCACATACCTCTTGGGAAAACGCCCCCTCCCCCACCAAGGTGACCCCGGGCCCTATCTTTCCCTCCTTCCTCGCCTGACCACCAAGGCCTTTCAGCCGCTTTCCTTGAAGCCCCTGCTCTGATCTTCCTGCTCCCAGGACAAGCCCCACCCCCTCCCGGAAGTCTGAGTTCCGTCTTTTCCAGGCTGTGTCTGAAAGAGGATTTCAAGGGTTGACTTGAGAAAAAAAGAAAAAGAAGAATGGAAGGCGACAGTTTTGCAGGCCCGGGGTCGGTTTATTTCCTCATGACCAACGTCAGCTTCCTGCTGGCTTATTACCGATCATTTCTTCCTAATAGCCTCCTTCCCTGGATAAAGGGGCCACAATATTGACTTCTTTCTAAATACAGTGGGGGGTGTGTGTGCGTGTGTGTGTGTCTGGAGGGAAAGGGGACAGACAGCAGCTTTAAAAGTTATTCTGAACTAGCAGATTTAGAACAGCCTATGCAAATAGGTTTGCAAGCAGGAGTAAGTCCTGAGTTAGTGAGGAGGGCAGGGCTGAGGAGGGCAGGGCAGGCTGGGAGGGGAGGTGGGGAGGGCAGAGCTCCGCTTCAAACCCTGGAAGCCACACTCACCACCCATGCATTGTAGCTAAATAATAACTTCAGGAGGTAGGGGAGCAAAGCCCAGGCAAGTCAATCCTACAAAGCTCTGATGACTCACTTTCTAGAAGTTCAGCTCTTTTTACACGAGGTCCGTGTCGGGGAGAGAAGGCACCAATCCTAGATTCAGGTGGGAACTCCAGCATCGCTTCTTATTTATTAGATGACCTTGGACAAGCCACGTGCTACTTCTGAGCCTGTGGCTTTACTGATAAAATGGGCACGATCATTCCCTACCGCACAGGGTTCTTCTAAGGGTTAAACGGAGCGGGATAATTTAAAGCGCCTTAAAGGTGTTTTATGGAAGTTCCGTCCCCTCCATTTAGCTAGCCTGGCTGACCTGTCTTCGTCTCTTGAAATAGAAAACGGAAGTTATTCTAGTGTGTTTTTCCCAGTTTCCTACCTCCGTTCATTTCTAGACTGCCAGTTGCCCACAGCCCAGGTCGTTACCCACAGCCCAGATCGTTGCCCCAGCTCCTTCTGTCCCCATCTTGTTTCTGTCCCCTTCCCGCCACCACAATGGTCCTTAGTGCAGATGTCGCCTCCCACACAGCCCGGAGGCCCTCCTGCTGCACGTCCAGCTATTAAGAGTGGGGGCAAGGCTGCCTCCAAGGAAATGAAGGAGTGCCTCACCAGGAAGAGGGGGCCAGACCAGACCCACATGTCTCAAGTCCACAAAGCCCCCCTCATGCCTCCTGGCCTGATTCCTGCAGTCACGTTGGCCGTGGGGGTGGGGAGGGAGGAGGCAGGCCAGGTGACAAACGTGTTAAATTGCATGAGTAAGGAGGTCAGGAGCCTCCTCGAGGCATAGGGGTGGGGAACCTGGACTGTGAGTCCCAGCTGCCCCAAGAAACGGCTCCAGAGAACTCTCACACACTGCCTTTGTCAACTCGGGTACACATGGCCTCGCACCCAATTCAAGCACAGCCTTGGGCCAGAAGGCTCTAGAGATGCTAGAAGAGTTGGATCAAAAGCCCCGGCTTTCTCTTATTTCATGAGCAGGAAGATGTCTTTGAAATTTGCCTTTTATCGTTGTTGGGGTTTTTTTGGTGGGGGTTTTTTTTTTGGCGTTTTTTTTTTTTTTTAGAGAGAGAGAGAGCATGAGCAGGGGAGGGTCAGAGAGAGAGGGAGACACAGAATCTGAAGACAGGCTCCAGGCTCTGAGCTACCTGTCAGCACAGAGCCTGACGCAGGGCTCAAACCCACAAACTATGAGATCATGACCTGACCTGAGCTGAAGCCTGACGTTTAACCAACTGAGCCACCCAGTCACCCCTTTTTTTCATTGTTCTAAGTGAACTAGCATTTACTAAAAAGAGTTGTCTCTTCTTAGATTAAGTGTTAGCTCTTTAGAATTTTAGTACTGACAGCTGTTACAAAGAAAAACACACACCCCAATGGAATCATTCTTATTAAGATCCCCAGGTCAGCAAGCCAACACTTAATAGGTAACCTAACTACAGTTTCAACATTCCCCCTCCCCCCCTCGCCACACACACACACACACACAGCCCGGAATGTAACCTTTAACCAGTAAACCTGGAATTCACTGATTGGCACTAGGAACGTTCCAGATAGACCCTTTCGGTTAGTTACGCTTGGGAGGAAGACCTAGCCTGAAACAATGGATTTGGTGATTTTCTTTATCACACTCCCTTTCTACCTTTAAAAATCTTCCCTTTTCTCCAGCCTGATGGTGCTTCCCCTCTGCTTGCTGGCTGGGATGCTGCCTGACTCATAAACCAACTAATAAAGCCAATTAGATCTTTAAAATGTACTCAGCTGAATTTTTGTTACTAAACACAACATATTAACCGTTGCTGGACTCGGACATAAATCCGGGCCATGCTCGGAGCACCGTAAGCCCAGGGAGCCGCCCCTCGCTTTGCTCCCTTCCCCTTAAGCTGGAATTTTGTAATTCGTTTCTGTGTAGCTCACTCAGGCCTGGGCAGGAAATGGTTACGCAGGAAGCTCTCCCCCACCTCCCCACCTCCCCCCCCCTCCCCTTACCCCAAATAGATGCAGCTTTTTGATGTGGGTGTTAACCACAAAGTGACCCTAAAGAGGGTAGATACCTATTCAGCTTGGATCCCAGTCAAGAAATTGCTTCCTGGGGCACCTGGGCGGCTCAGTGCCCGTCAGTCCCTTACGCACTGACTTGGTTTCAGCTCAGGTCATTGACCTCACAGCTTCTGGGGTTCGGGCCGTGGTAGTGCAGAGTCTGCTTAGGATTCTTTCTCTCTCTCCCTCTCTCTCTCTCCGCCCCTCCTCCACTTGTGCCATCTCTGTCTCTCTCAACATAAATAAGGGGCGCCTGGGTGGCAGGGTCAGTTAAGCATCCGAGTTTGGCTCAGGGCATGATCTCACGGTTTGTGAGTTCGAGCCCCATGTTGAGCTCTGTGCTGACAGCTCAGAGCCTGGAGCCTGCTTCAGATTCTGTGTCTCCCTCTCTTCCCCTCCCTCACTCATGCCCTATCTCCCTCTCTCAAAAATAAACATTAAAAAAATTAAAAATAAACAAATAAGCTTTAAAAAATTGCATTCTAGCCAGAATACAGACAGTTCATGCCTCACAGGCTGGCCGAGCTCTGCGTCCTGGACAGACATGCGGACTCAGAGCCTCAGCAAACAGCCAACAGGCCAGGATCAGGCAAGCCGGCAGGGGACCTGTGGTTTTCTCTTTTGCTTCGGCAGGCAGCCCCCAAAACGATGTTGAAAGGCTGCGCACCCCTTTGTACACACTCAGTGAACATTCGAACTTGTTCATCCTCAGGATGAAACTCTATTGCTGGACCTATATAATCCACCACGCTGCAGATATTAGCATTTTTGAAAGCCTGACCCATGTGAATTTCAAAACCTTAACCCCACAGACTTCTGTAAATATTTTAAATTCTTGGTCTGTCCCTTCTAATCTCCAGTTTTTGATGGTATTTGGAATCCAGTTTGTTGTTTTTCTTTTGAAGTAGTTTTACTTCAGCCTGAGGATCCCATGTGTCCCCGGGGCGGTGTCAGCTGCTCAGGGAAGGGCCAGCCTGAAGGGTGCTGGAGAGGGTGGCCCCCCACCCGCCGGGAGCCTCCAGATTTCACCTTCGCCTTCAGGAAAAGGAGCCCAGCCTCGGGGGAGACCCTCCCACAGCTGCCGAGGGGAAGGGGGGTTGGGGTGGAAACAAGAACCTTGAGGCTCGTGAATTCCTACCTGGTGTCTCCTTCTCTCTCTTAAATTTTTGATCTGTCACCTTTAAATATCCCTAGAAGCCTTCCAGTTATGAAAATGGTATATCTTTATTGTAAAAAATGCAAACAGTGTAAACAAAAGAGTAACAACAAGCCCCAAAGATCACATCAGAACTTTCTTTTTTTTTTAATTTTTTAAAAATGTTTTGATTTATTTTTGAGAGAGAGAACGTGAGCAGGGGAGGGTCAGAGAGAGGGAGAACTTTCTTTTTATAGGCTGTTGTCTGGGCCCCTGTCAACAGACGGATTGCCTCACGTAGTAGGTCTGCAGGGCCCCCGCGTCAGCGCCTGGACGCGTGGTCCTTGGGGACAGGGTGTGAGTCCTGGAGCCGGGCTGCCTGGACGTGAACCCCGGCTTCCCCACTTGCTGATGCACGACGCTTCCCGGTTGTGAAAGGAGCCTGGCAGTATCAAGAACCTTCTTCCTAGGGTAGTTGTGAGGATTAAATGGATCCGTGAACGTGAGGCACTTAGGGAAGTTTCTGGAATGTCGCAGCACCAGGTAAATATTAGTGGCCATTATAGTAACTTGACTGGCCCATCGCCTGGAACAAACATTTCTGTCACCTCTCATTTTTCACTATTATAAGCAACGCTGCAGGGGTGTCTGGGGGCTCAGTCAGGTGAACGTCTGACTTCGGCTCAGGTCATGATCTCACGGTTCATGGGTTTGGGCCCTGTGTCAGGGTCTGTGCTGACAGCTCGGGGCCTGGAGCCTGCTTCGGATTCTGTACCTCTGTCTCTCTCTGTCCCTCTCCCGCTCACGCTCTGTCTCTCTCTGTCTCAAAAATAAATAAACACTAATTTTTTTATATATATAAACAGCGCTGCAGTGTAGACCTTTCTATTTCCTGAAGCAGAAGTACCCGGTCAAACGGGGTGAACTTGTAACATCTGGGTCGGTGCCATCGAGCTGCGTGTTAGGATATTGACCAGTTTACGCCCACTGGCGTGATTGGAAGTGCCCCTTTGTCTATTTCCGGGCCGTCAGTCTTGTACGGATGGAAATAATACTGGCTTGTTGTCTTAATCTGAATCAATTTGATTATTAGTGAGATTAAATATGGACCATGGGTACTTGTCTAATGTCCATTTATATTTCTTCTCTGAATTTCCTGGTATTTGTTGATTCGTTGGTTGGGTTATTCGCCGTTTTCTTACTGATTTATAGGAGCTGTATTTGTTTGGGGTGAGACGTCTTTTTCTATTACATATACAGCAGTTATCTTTTCCTGGTATTTCATGTATGTCTTATCTTACAATTACAAGCTTTTCTTTCGGAATAGTTTAAGACACACGAGAAGTTGCACAATCAGGACAGAGACCCGATGTGCCTTCACCCACCTTCCCTCAGAATCTCACGTAACCACAGCGGAGTGTCAAAATCCGGAAACCGGCGTGGGTGCAATTCCAGCAAGTGAATTGTGAAGCTTACTTGCATTTTACCAGTTTCAACAGGCATTTCTGAGAGTGTGAGTGTGTGTGTGTGTGTGAGTGTGAGTGAGTGTGTGTGTGTCAGTGGATCTTGGAAACTTGGCACAGGTGTAGATTTGAGTCATCCTCTAAATCAGGAGACAGAGCTGTCCCCTCACCCCAAAGAAAGTCTCTGGGTCACTTCTTAATAGTCCAGCCCCCCCCTTCCCCCCCTCCCGTCCTGGCGATCACCAATCTGTCTCCATCACCGCAATTTGTTCCTTAGAGAATATTTTGTTTTTTATCGGCTAGGATCTAACCACGTAGGCACATTTATTAAAAGAACCATTTTTTAAAGATTTTTTTTTTTTACAGTTTACTTATGTTTGAGACAGAGAGAGACAGAGCACAAGGAGCGGAGGGACAGAGAGAGGGAGACACAGAATCTGAAGCAGGCTCCAGGCTCCAAGCTGTCAGCACAGAGCCCGAAGTGGGGCTCGAATCCATGAACCGTGAGATCATGACCTGAGCCGAAGTCAGACACTTAACTAAATGAGTCCCCCGGGTTCCCCTAAAAGACCCATTTTTTTAGTACGCTTATTCTTTTTTAAATTGTATTTAAATTCAAGTTAGTTAACATATAGTGTAATAATGATTTCAGGAGTATAATCTAGTGATTCATCGCTTACATACAACACCCAGTGCTCATCCCAACAAGTGCCTCCTTAATGCCCAACCCCCATCTAGCCCATCCCCCACCCACCTCCCCTCCAACAACCCTCAGTATTTAAGAGTCTCTTATGATTTGCCTCCCTCTCTGTTTTTATCTTATTTTTGCTTCCCTTCCTCTATGTTCATCTATTTAGTTTCTTAAATTTCATATATGAGTGAAATCATATTTATCTTTCTCTGACTGAAAAATTTCACTTAGCATCATGCACTCTAGTTCCATCCACGTTGTTGTAAATGGCAAGATTTCATTCTTTTTGATCGCTGAGTAGTATTCCACTGTGTGTATAAACCACATCTTCTTTATCCATTCGTCCTTCGATGGACATTTGGGTTCTTTCCATAATTTGCTACTGCCAACAGCACTGCTGTAAACATTGGGGTGCACGTGCCCCTTTGAATCAGCATTTATGTATCCTTTGGATAAATACCTAGATGGAATCTTTCAGAGTGTAACCTTTGGAGGCTGGCTTTTTTCACTCAGCCTAACGAGCTTGAGGTGCGGTGGAGCCTGTTTGTTCCTGTTCATTTCGGAGCGGGGTCCCCTGGCGTGGACGCGCTTGTGCCCGTGTGGCTCTTCATGCTCCTGGTGCGGGACATCTGGGTTGTTTTTTAATAGGTTTTGACTGTTGCAAATAAAGCTGTTATGAATACTCAACCGTAGAGATTTTTGTATGAATATACGCTTCTATTTCTCTAGGATAAATACTCAAGTGTGTAATTGCTGGGTCGTTTGCTAGTGTATATTTAACTTTAGAAGAAACTGCCCACTGTTTTGCAGAGTGGCTGCACCGCTAACATTCTCCCTGGCAATGAAGGCGCGTTCCAGCTGGTCCCCTTCTTCAGAAGCACTTGGATGGGGCGCTGGGTGGCTCCGGGGTTGACCATCCGACTTCAGCTCCAGTCACGATCTCGTGGTTTGTGAGTTCGAGCCCCACACTGGGCTTGCTGCTCTCAGTGCTGAGCCTGCTTCCGATCCTCTCCCCCACTCCCTCTGCCCCTCCCCTGCTTACGCTCCCTCTCAAAAATAAATAAATATTTTTTTAAAAGCTATTAATATCATTTATGGTGTCTCCTACCATTCTGAAGTTCCTAAGTGTTTATGTGGTGAAGCTGTTACATTTTTTTACCTTTCAGGTTTCTGTTTTTGCTGTTCTGTGACACCGCCACACAAAGACATTTTCTTGCAGAACATCGGTGACCTGTTTTGTACACTTGAATCTCTGAGCTACTGAATAAGGTTGAGCTCTACTCTACTTTTTAGTAGCTGGGCTCTACTTTTTTACTTCTTTTTTTAAAGATTTTGCTTTTAAGTGATCTCTACATCCAGGGTGGACCTCGAACTCACAACCCAGAGATCAAGAATCACACGCTCCACCCACAAAGCCATCCAGATGCCCATGAGCTCTACTTTTTTAAATTGATAGGTAATTGTTCCAATACCCTTACTGAATAATACACTTTTCCTTTATAAACTAATTTTAAACATATCTTTATCCTACACAGCACAGTACTAAATTTCCATATGTATGATTTCTGGATTCTCAATTATGTGTCATTGATCTATTATCATATTCTTTTAACTATTGTAGTTAATATATAATTTAAGTTAATATGTAATTTATTTTCTACGTCTGCTAAGGCATGATTCTCTCATTATTATTCGTTTTTCTTTTCTTTTTTTTGAGTAAGCTCCACACCCAACATGGGCCTCAAACTCACGACCCGGAGATCAAGAGTCATGTGCCCTACCGACTGAGCCAGCCAGTCACCCCTGTTTTTCTTTTATTCAAGTATTTCTGGCCTTTTCCTGCACAGTTATCTGTCCAGGTGAATCTTACCAATTTGTTTGTCAAGTTCCAAATTGAAACAAACTAGAACCAACTACTAGAATTTTTTAAAGTTTATTTATTTATTTTGAGAGAGAAAGTGCATGCGCACGTGTGGAGAAGGGACGGAGAGAGAGGGAGAGATTCCCAAAGCAGGCTCCATGCTGCCAGTGTAGAGTCGGATTCCAAGCTTGAATTCACCCGACTCTGAACTTGAACTCACCAACCATGAGATCATGACCTGAGCCAGAATCAAGAGTCAGATGCTTAACTGACTGAGCCACCTGGGCACCCCCTAGACATTCTAAATTATAATTGTATTGAGTTTATAGGTAATTTGGGGGAAAATATTATCTTAAGCAATGTGTCCTCCGGTTATGAACATGATAAACTTCTTCAGTAAGGTTTTGTTCAATAGCCACCAGTAAGTTACAATATTCTGGGAGATTTCGCACCTGGCTCGCTGGAATTCTCTGTATCTTCACACCTTAGTGCTTGGCCCTTCGTTGTGTCCCCTGGCCGTTCCAGGCTGACCCCCACTTAGAGCCCTGGGGACAGCCGTTCTCAGGGCTGAGAGGCCCTTTCTCCTGGTCTCCCGCACAGCTCGTCCTTCTCACCTGGGTCTCAGCACAGTGTCCCTTGGTTGGTCACTCGGACACACCCCCTTATTGTAAGGTTTTGCATAGCACTAGTCAGCCTCTTGAATTTTTTTCTTTAGAACATAAGCTTAGGAGAGCAGGACCCAGCAAGCTCTTTACGGCTGCGGCTCCAGCGTGGGGTCCCTCTATGTTCTTAATAAATATTCCCTTAATGAATGATGGAGAAGGGCATCCGTGACCAGGCTTCACGTCGCCCTCCCTGTCGCAAGTACTTGTTGTCGATGTTGGATGCGTACTCTCTATCACGTTCAGTAAGTGTCACTCTTCTCCTAGAGCTCAGGGAGCTTTTATGAGAAGTGTTGAATTCGATCAAATACTCTTGGCCCCTACCAATAAAACTGGGTGGTTCTCCTTACATCTATCCGTACGATTTGCTACGTTGCATCCGCATTTTATTCATAACAGAAGCCAACTAGTACACAGCCTTCGCCATATTCTGGGATTGTTCTCAGCACTTTTTGTATCTTCATAGTCTACCTCCAGACACCCCATGAGGTGGCCATGTCCCAGTCCCCACTGCACACAGGAAGAAAGTGAGACGGGACTTAAGCATCTCGCCAAAACTAGGGTTGCAACCTTAGTTTCCTCCCTGATTCTGTGCAGCTCTGCTGCTAACCACGAAGTGTGTCTGTCACGATCTTTTATTCTTTTACTCTACTAGAGCCAATAGACTTGTTTAATTTTGCATCAGCCACACACACACACACAAATATTAATTTTTTAAGATTTTTTTACTGTTATGTTTACTTATTTTTGAGAGAGAGAAAGACAGAGCATAAGCGGGGGAAGAGCAGAAAGAGAGGGAGACACAGAATCTGAAGCAGGCTCCAGGCTCTGAGCTGTCAGCACAGAGTGGGTCGCGGGCGAACCCATGAACCAACCGTGAGATCATGACCTGAGCCACCCAGGCGCCCCCATAATATTGTTAATTCTTAAACTATGTTCTCTATTCTCATATAATTTGGAATCCAAGTAGTTCATTAGAATAAAATTAAGAATCTTCACATGTTTTTCTTTGCTCTGATGTAGTTTAAATTATCTGTCTCTGGTAAGTCTGATGTAATTTGCCTGTAAACACTATCAAGCATTAACACCTTTTTTGGTGCAGAGGGAGGTAAATTTTTGATAAGTTTTTCACTTCCTTCTACGGGGTGAATATACTCCGGATTTCCATCTGCATTTCAGTTAGGAGGCATTTGAGAATAACAGAAACTACCATCGCCGATTTAAGCAGAAACGGGGGTGATTTGGGGGAGCGAATGCTTACAAAATTAGTGCGAGGGCTGGAGGGGCGGGCTGTGGGTGGAGCTTCAAGGAGCAGCTCCCAGAACGCTGTAGAACTGGCCCTAAGGGGCTCCTCCCAGGGGCAGGGCCAGAGGAGTGGGCTAGGGAGGCCAGCGCCCGGGCGCAGGGTTCGAATCCACACGGCTTCGCCAGAGTCCTCGCCGCTCCACGCCTTCCCCTGTGTAGCTCTAAGCCGCCGTGTTTTCCTTTGAGCTTTTTATTAGGAAATAATTTTAGATTTGCAAAAAAAATTGAAAGCTGTTACAGAAAGTTTCTACATACCCTCCATTTAGCTTCACCTAATCATGGCATCCTGTATTTGTTAAAAGTAAAAAAAAAAATTAACTTTGGTACCAGATGATTAACTACAGACTTTATTCCCATTTCCCCAGATTCCTCACTAATGCCCTCTCTGTTCCAGGATTCAATCCAGGAACCCACATTGCATTTGAGCATCTTGTTTTTAAATGAAATTATTTTTTAAAATTTTTAATGCTTATTTATTCTTGAGAGAGAGAGACACACACACACAGAGTACAAGCGGGAGAGGGGCAGAGAGAGAACCTGAAGCAGGCTCCAGGATCCGAGCTGTCAGCACAGAGCCCGATGTGGGGCTCGAACTCATCAACCATGAGATCATCATCTGAGCCAAAGTCGGATGCTCAACTGACTGAGCCACCCAGGTGCCCCTTTAATGAAATTAATAATGCCCTTCTATGTTCTTTTGAGTGTATTTTGACCAAATTCCACAGAGTTAAAGGGGTGTGATCTCATTTTTGCATTTTTTCTAGGTAGTCTGAATTTTGGTTTTTGATTTCCTCCTGATCTGAGTGACTTAGAAGGTCAAAACTGTTCATTATCCATACAGTATGATTTCAGTTTTAGGTATCTTTTCATTTTCACTCTTTTTTCTTACTACACTGTGATCAGAAAATGTGGCATGTACTTTTTCCTTCATTTTTTTAAAAATTAAGAAAGTACATGGGCGCCTGGGTGGCTCCGTCAGTTAAGCATCTGGCACTTGGTTTCAGCTCAGGCCATGATCTCATGATTCATGAGATCGAGCCCCGTGTGGGGTCTGTGCTGACAGCGTAAACCTACTTGGGATTCTCTCTCTCCCTCTCTCTGCCCCTGCCCTGCTCATGCTCTCTTTCTCATTCACAAAAAAAAATAAACTTTTTTTTAATAAATAAAAATTAAAAAGTACAGAGGGTAACGTGATTTCTAATGTCTTGAGGGACTGCCGTGTTGTTTTCTGTAGGGAGCGCGCCACCGCACATCCACGCAAGCGCACAACGTTTCAGTTTCTCCGCGTCTCCACAGCACTTCTTATTTTACATGTTTAAAAATAATAACCATTGCGGTTTTGATTTGCATTTCCAGCATTACCTTTTATAGGAGACTGGCAACGCAGGGTTTGGAACAACATTGATACCATTATCCGTTGCCAATCACGTCACCCCATTTGATGAAAAAGGTCAAAAACGTTTGACAGGACACCAGAGATGCACTTGCCGGGGACATGGAAACAGGGGCCGCAGAGCGTGGCCTCGGGAGTCGACAGACGCCGTCTGCCGCCCTCTGCCACATCCCGGCCGCGTGCGCCAGCAGCTGCCCCCTCTGAGCCCCCCTCCGGTCTGTAAAACGGGGTGTTAGCGCGGCAGCAGGATGCGTGAGCCCTCGGGCCGTGTGGCATCTAGCACCGTGCCTGGGTGCCTGGCATTCGGGAATCCTCAGGAATTGGTAGCTATTAGGAGGATTAGGAGTTTTGCTCCAGGGTTTCCCAAGCCCCCCCGCCCCCCCCCCCCATAACAGGAAAGCCTATTTCTTGCCCCTGAGATCCAGGGGAGGTGACACTGTGTCTCCTCAGCTGGTGCCTGAGGGGCAGGCCCAGGGAGGCTTATCAAGGCTCGGGCCGTGGGGCCGAGGACAGCGCTGCTCGAGATTACGGAGGCGGAGGCGGGAGACTGGGCCCGGCAGATGTGCGTTTTCAAAACCTGCAGAATCACACTCCAGGCGGGTCACCATAACTCAAAGTGTCAAGGAAGTACTCCAGGAAGTCAAGGGCCAGGATGCCTGGATCCCACACTCAGTGCTGGTCCTGATGGCTTTGACCTTCACGCGTCTCATCTCATTTTAAAAAAGATTTTTTTTTAATGTTCTTTATTTACTTTTGAGAGACAGAGACAGTGCGAGCAGGGGAGGGTCAGAGAGAGAGGGAGATACAGAATCTGAAGCAGGCTCCAGGCTCTGAGCTGTCAGCACAGAGCCTGACTCGGGGCTCGAACCCACGAACCGTGAGATCATGACCTGAGCCGAAGCCGGACGCTTAACAGACGGAGCCACCCAGGCACCTCTCATTTTTTTTTTAATGTTTAATTATTTATTTTGGGGGAGAGAGACAGAGAGAGAGACACAGACAGACCACGAGTGGGGAAGGGGCAGAGAGAGAGGGAGAGAGAATCCCAAGCAGGCTCCACACTCAGCACGGAGCCTGACGCAGGGCTGGATCTCACCACTGGTCTCATCCCACGCAAGCAGATGTCCAGGTCCTTGCAAGGCCCTTGAGCCCCAAGGTCAGCTCCCCACCTCTCCTCCTTGCCCTTGAAGGTACAGGGCAAAGGCCATGACCCTGGCAATTTCTAGGCTCTTAACCCTTCAGGAATGGGCAGCCGACTGGAGCCTTCAGGAAGGCCGGTTTCAGGCCATTTGCAGGCATGGGCCGGAGAGGAGCCCTGACCTCCTGCTGTGTTTGGAGCTTAGAGAACTGAGACTCGGAAGCACAGTGGAACGTGGACTCGAGGCAGAGCGAAGCAGAACCGAGAGGAATGTTCTAAGAAGTCTTCTGGTTGCAAGTGATAGACACTGGAGCAAAAAGGACGTTTACGTGCCTGAAAAGCCCAGAGCGGCGTCCCCCCTCCCCCCGCCCCACCTCGGGCACCGTCACATGGCTGTGCTCACACATCCACTCCTGTCCTGTTGACACTAAGCATCCTCCGTATGACCCTCCTTTCCACTCCCCTGCCCCTTCTAAGACCAGAGGGGGGGTTGTGAGGCCCTCCAGTTCTCTGTGAGCAATTCAAGGAGAACCAGAGAGATGGCAAAGGAGAGGTCTGAACATTACTTAATGTTAGCTTGAGTGAAAAAAAATCTTACTGGTTTTTTTTAGTTCTTTAAAATCTGATCTCTGGGGGGCTCCTGGGGGGCTCAGTCAGTTAAGCGTCTGACTTTGGCTCAGGTCATGATCTTGCAGTTTGTGAGTTCGAGTCCCGAGACAGGCCCTGTGCTGACAGCTCGGAGCCTGGAACCTGCTTCAGGTTCTGTGTCTCCCTCTCTCTCTGACCCTCCCCAGCTCGCACTCTGTCTTTGTCTCTCTCAAAAATAAATAAACTTAAAAACTTTTTTTAAAAATCTGAGCTTTTTACTTACTTCCTCATAAACAGACTGGTGACTAAGGTAGGGCCTGACAATAAAAGACATAGCTCTGGGATTTAGACAATATTCCCTTAAAAATATGTACACACACGCACACACACACACACCCTCTCCTACCCCTTGTGGAGTGCAGGCGCAGGCATCATTTCTAGGAAATGCCCTCCTGTCCTCCTCTTCCCCTGTGGTGGGTAGTGGGCTCTGTCCAGATTGGCTCTTGAGGCGGCCACAGGTGGCCAGGGCTGATTTTCAGAAGCACCAAGGACAGCTGCCATCTTGGTTGGCTGTACAGGGTCCCCACAAGGCCATGGGGACTCGATCCCCAGCTCTGAAAACTTATCCCTCAGAGGCACTCCTTGACAAAGGGCCACCCCGTCGTCTCCTTCCCGGAGGCCACATTAGTAGATCGAAGACCCAAGATGTCTTGCAGAGAAGAACCCATTGGCCTCAGTGACTGGAACGGTGGCCCATGCCCTGGCCACCACCTGACCATCAGCCCCCGGACCTTCCTTAGCTACGGGAGGAGGTGTGGGAAATAAGACCCCACTCCGCTCTCACTGGTCTTTCCAGGAAGAGAGAGAAGCCATTGAAGCCCAAGTTCTTGTTTCCAGCGCCAGGGGGCCCTCGGGGAGAAGAAGCATTTGAGCCAAAGCAGATACATCCACACCTTAATTCCACCTTCTATCTCCCACTCTGGAACCTTCCGTGAGTCCATTTATCCTGACCGCTGGTGAAGATGTTGAGCCCTGATGTTTATGGAGGACACACCGTGGGCCGTGTTGTGCACCTGTCTCACGGTCAAGGCTGCTGACCGTTCCAGCCTTTAGACAAGGCAGAGCTCGCTCCTCTGCACGTCTTAGGGTCCCCCCGGCTTGAACCAAACAGCACGCGGTCCTTTCGTCTCTGAATAGACAGAACGATCTTACTAATCTCCATATTTCCTACAGCTCAGAGCAGGATGCCTGCACATGGTAGGACACGATAAGTATTACCTTTAGTTAAGTGACATTGAAGGAATGAGCGGTGATGGTGCGGGGTGTTGGGGGAGGGGTGGTGGGGCAGGTCTCCTCAGCCCTCCTCCAATGAACATACAACTCAAATCAAATAGTGCGCGTTGCAAAGGCTATAGGTCAAGTCCCATGGCCACTCTCACACCCTCAACCTAAGGACAGACGGCTGCCCCTCAGCCCTGCCCAGAGAGAGGCTCTCCAAGTCCCGGGGTCAGTTGGGAGCAGGAATTGGAGTTCTGGAAATGGATACCAGTAGTGGTCGGCAGGGGGCGCGCTGGGCGCGACGCAGTCACCGGTGCGTTTCCTCCAGGCTGGCGGAAAACGGAAGGAGACCTCCCAGGTTGCCTAGGAGCTGATGTAAAACAAGATCTAAAGGAGACTCTGGAGAAGGGAGCTCAGAGCAGTGACACAGTTCATCGTATGGAAGACTTTGGGACATTTTTGTTGCAACGGAGACATCCTTGTTCCATTTCATAGTTATTGATACGGTCCTGTTGACCGTCCGAAGGAGCACGATCTCAGACAGGAGCAGCGTGCAAGCCTGGGAACGTTGTTTACACCCCCTCCAGGCCTCAGCTTGCCCACCAGGAAAGATGGCGTTTAAGTGTCCTTTGAACTCTGACAACTGATTTCTACTCCACCTGACGAGTCCAGAGCCAGAAGGCAAATAAAGCTGTGCGGTGCTTAGGAAGTGAGTCCTAGCTGTCGCCGGGACAGCGGCCGCCCACGGTGGGTCCTCAGTAAGTGATCACCGACCTGGCACCAGCCTTCAACTGATTATACGCTCTCAGTTCTGTTACCAAACTTCCTTGGAAGCTCTAGGGACTAATTCCCTTTTCTTCATTAAATCTCTGGGGGGGGGGGGGGGGGGGAATGTATTTTGAATTTTAAACAGTCACCTTTACAAATGCATTTCTCACATTCTTTGAGTGCTTCTTACGTGCCAGACACCTACGTGCTGATGGCCTGGCACGCGTGACCGCATTTAACTGCAGTCACCTCTCACGGCAACACGATGATGCGGGAATGATTTTTTGGTTGTTTTTAGATGCAGGAATTATTAAGCCCCATTTAATGGATGAGGAAACTGAGGCACAGTAAGAATAAATAGTCTGTTTGGGGGCACCTGGGTGGCTCAGTCAGTTAAGCCTCCCACTTTGGCTCAGGTCATGATCTCATAGTCCGTGAGTTTGAGCCCCAGCTCAGGTCATGATTTCATGGTGCGTGAGTTCGAGCCCCATGTCGGGCTCTGTGCTGACAGCTCAGAGCCTGGAGCCTGCTTCAGGTTCTGTGTCTCCCTATCTCTCTGACCCTCCCCTGCTCACACTCTCTCTCTCAAAAATAAATTAAACATTAAAAAATTTTTAAAAATAATAAAAATAAAATCTTACAACAAAACCA
Source organism: Mungos mungo (assembly GCA_004023785.1). Taxonomy (NCBI): domain Eukaryota; kingdom Metazoa; phylum Chordata; class Mammalia; order Carnivora; family Herpestidae; genus Mungos; species Mungos mungo. The sequence goes on from PISW01006373.1 coordinate 99,659, forward strand.
AAACACAAACAAAAAAGCAGAGCTGGGTCTGGGAGGCAGCAAAACCCAGAAGGCTAAGGAGAGGCCCCCTCCTGAACTCCACCAGGATCTGATACTGACTCCGCAATTTGCTCCTGAGGCTGAAGATCACCGCATCCATGACGTGGGGGAGCCTCTCTGCTCCTCCTCGCCCCTGCCCTGCCCCTGCCCCGGGGGGGGCCCCTCACCCAGAGTTCTGCAGCCTGTAGCCAGAAGCACACTGAGTGCTGGGGTTTGGGGTGTGGAACTAAGACCACAGCAGAGTAGCTGGCACTGGTCCAATCAGGCAGAGGCGGATGGCCCAGTTACCATGGCAACCCAAGTCCGCTGCAGGAGCCAATAGTGCTCAGGTGTTATTTGGACTTAGGGCTGCAGTAGAGAGACCTAGAGATGTGTGTCGTCGTGATGGTGGGGGCTCCCCGCGTGCTTAAATAACTCTCTTCAGGGGCGCCTGGGGGACTCAGTCGGTTAAGTGCCGACTTCGGCTCAGGTCATGATCCCACAGTTCATGGGTTCGAGCCCTGCATCAGGTGCTGTGCTGACAGCTAACTCAGAGCCTGGAGCCTGTCTTCGGATTCTGTGTTTCCCTCTCTCTCTGACCCTCCCCTGCTCATGCTGTCTCTCTCTCTCAAAAAAAAAATCAAATAGTTCTTTTCTGCACTAGAGGTGGGCATGGGGTCGTGCACACTGATGGGCCGGGGTCTTTCCGGGGCGTGGAGGATGCTGACTCAGCCTCCGTCTTGGAGAGAGACGCCTCAGAGGATGAGGGCGCGTGGTTTCTACGTGTCACCAACACTACCTGTGCTACTGTCTGCTGGGCTGCTAGTCGGGGTGGCTCGCTGGTGATGGCGGTCACAGCCAGGGACCCGGACACCCGGCCTTAGCGTTGGGACAGGTGTTAGGGGAGCAGGGGCTCTGCACGGGGCGCTGGCACTGATGAGCTGTGTAACTGTGGGCAAGTCTCTTGGGCTCTCTGAGCCTTGGTGCCCTGCCTGTCAAATGGACAGCGGAGTCTCCCCACGTTCCTGGAGGGTAGGGATTATGGGTCATTTATTTGTTCATTCCCCAAATTTATCATGACGCGCTTTACAATATTTGTAGAGTTAATAACATTGAATATATGGGGGGTGTATACTTGTCAGAGCAGATTGAGTTTCTTTTCTGATGATTTCATTTTGGTATAAGTTTGCTTTTAGTTTAAGGAATCAAAGCATAATTGGGTATATAGTCTTAAATGCATTAAAATAACTTTAATATATTCCCAGTGTTGAGGTTTGCAAAACTGGAAATCAAAAAGATTTTCCCCCTTATTTGTGTCTGAATGAGTGAAAGAATGAGGGGGAGGGGAATGCCTTCACATTTCATCTGTGACGAAAAAACTATAGACATAGAGGGGCGCCTGGGTGGCTCAGTCAGGTAAGTGTCCGACTTCCGCACAGGTCAAGGTCTCGCAGTTGGTGAGTTTAAGCCCCGCATTGGGCTTTGAGCTGACAGCTTGGAGTCTGGTGCCTGCTTTGGATTCCGTGTCTCCCTCTCTCTCTCTGCCCCTCCCCTGCCTGTGCTGTCTTTCTCTCTCACTCAAAAATAAATAAACATAATTTTTTAAAAACTGCAGAAGTCGAAAAATAAGGATGACTTGCAGATCTAGCTTCTGGTTCATACAAAAGAAAGAATATAAAAATTGGGAAGGCTGGTTTGTCTCTAAGAACCTTCTACTCAGGATTGCACAGCTCACCACCCGCACCCAAGCCTCTGGTGAGAAAAGAGTTCGGTATGAAGGCAGAAATAAGTTACTAAAGGTCGCAGGTGGTTAATATTAACTTCCTCTTCTTTCATGAATAAACTATCGTCCAGAACAAATGGGTGAAAACTCAGGAGAGGCCTTTCAACTAAACCAGACGTTGGCAAACTTTCTGGGAAGGGCCAGGTGGTAAATATTTTAGGCTTTGCAGGACAAAGGGTCTCTGAGGTGACTACTCAACCCTTCAGAGTGGTGTAAAATCCGCCGTAGCCCGCACATGAACTAATGGGCACATGGCGGTGTCCAATAAAACTTTATTCATAAAAACAGGTGAAAGTTGGGTTTGGCTTGCTGGCTGTGGGCTGCCGAGCCCTGAACGCAATACTCTGCCTCCAGGTCTCTGATCCGTTCTCTTAAAACAGGTGCACATACATATAAACAGTCGACTAAGTTGTAAGGTTATGATGGTGGTGCTATTTTATTTTAAAATGTTTATTTAATTTTGAGAGAGAAAGAGCACAAGGAAGGAGAGGGGCAGAAAGAGAGAGAGAGAGGGAGACACAGAACCCAAAGCAGGCTCCAGGCTCTGAGTTGTCAGCACAGAGCCCGACACGGGGCTCGAACTCACAAATGTCAAGATTATGACGTGAGCCGAAGTCGGACACTTAACCGACTGAACCACCCAGGCGCCCCCACGTGCTGCAGTTTTAACACAGAATCAAATGGGTGGGAAAAAAAAAACAAAACAAAACCTGAGTCTGCATGGGGGCTGCCAATCCAGAAGGATGGCTGGCCTCTTGCCGGGCAGAGCCCACCTCCTGCTGTAGCCGACCCCTTCCTTGCCCAGCCCCCCACTGTCTTCCAGGAGAGGGGGCTGCAGGCCAAGTCGATCTACTGCAGGGCTGGGAGAGCCCAAAACTAGGCAGGACCTGGGCCGGAAGTGTGGCAGGCAAAGCCGACACCGCCCCAAGTGGAAGTGTTGACTTAATCAATGTAGGACAAGAATTTGCTTTTTGTACCACTCGGGAGATTTTTCGTGGCTTCCTGCATTAGCCAGGGTTTTCCGAAGAAACAGAGCCCAAAGATGAAAAGAGTGACGTATGAAAGAGTGTAAAGAGTGACATATACGTAAGAGGAGGCTTATTACAGGCGTCGCTGTGCTGCTGGAATTGGGTGGGAAGCCCACAGTCCCCCATCTGCAGGCTGGAGGCCCCGCAAAGCTGGCGGCGCCATTCAGCCCGAGTCCGAAGGCTTGAGAATGGGCAGCGCTGGTGTCCAGAGGCCGGAGGAGATGGGGGTCCCCAAGCTGAGAGTGAGGCTCCACCCCTCCTCCTCCTTTCTCTTCTGATCGTACCTTCAGCCACGTCGGTGAGGGCATCTCCTCCCTTGATCTGCCGATTCCGATGCCAATGTCTCCTGGACACACCGTCCCAGACGCTCCCAGAAATAACGTTTGACCAGCGGTTTGGACATCCCTTAGCTCAGCGAAGTTGACACATAAAATCAACCGTCACAACTACAACTAAAGTAACTTTTACCAAAAGACAATTATGATCAAAGTTAAAATAAAAACTTAGTTTCTAAGAATATATTTAAGACAAGCCCTGTTACTAAACTTATTTATGTTTAACAACCCCAAGGAGACAGAGTCGGGTGGGCTTTCGAAACTGCAAACCGGACTATGCTACCCTCCAGGGCCTACACGCAGGTCACAGAGTCAAGAGTGAACTGCCTCACCATGGAGTGCGGTGAGGCTAGATTACGTCACGGCAAGAAATGCTCCCCGGGAGAACCTCTTAGCACAGCAAATCGTTCGTTCGTACTTAGGCTCCGTGTCCATCACACGTTAGCCAGGGATCTGCTCAGTGACCTCCCCCTCCAGGACCCCAGGGACAGAGCTGCCGCCATCTTGAACACGGTGGCACGGAGGCACGGAGGAAGCCGGTGTGAGATCTTGTGGGCTGTAGTCCAGGAGTGACGCATTCAACGTTGCTCACGAGTCATTGGCCAGAGATGACCCCGGACCCTCCCATTCCAGGATGGAAACTGCATTCCTACCACATGTCTAGGAGGACATGTTCGCCATCAGATGCGGCGTTCCGGATCTACCATATTCCTCCAGTTTCGTTAACAATCCGTGACCGGTCTAGTGTGTACGAACACGGTTAGGAATTTGTGCTTCAATGGTGTGTGTATGGCGGGGCAGGGGGCGGGGCAGGGGGCGGGGCCGCGGGCGGGGGCGGGGGTGTCTGGGAGAAATTCTCTGGCCCAAGAGGGTAAAAAGTTGGTTTAACATGAAAATATTCTCAGGGCACCTGGGTGGCTCAGGTGGCTAAGCATCTGACTCAGGTCATGATCTCACAATTCGTGAGTTTGAGTCCCACTTTGGATGAGCCCTATTTCTCTCTCTCTCTCTCTCTCTCTCTCTCTCTCTCTCTCTCTCTCACTCTGCCCCTGTGGGATTCTCTCTCTCTCTCTTTCTCTCTGCCTCTCAATCACTTGCTCGTGCTCTCTCTCTCCCTCTCTCAAAAAAAGAGAACATTATCTTGATCTCTCAGCTCCTTAAACTTCTGGGTTAATAAGGTCAGAGGAATTGGTGGGACCTGAGCTAGTATCAGGAAACAAGGGTTCCTGTCCCCGTCAAGGGTCCTTCTAGCTGCGGTAAGAATCACACGGACAAGACACAGAACAGCAGGAAGAAAGCAGATTTAATATCGTACGTACAGGGAACCCACACAGACATGGAAATTCCAAAGACAGGCGAAGTGGGGTGCGTATGCCATTGTGAACCACGGAGAAGGGGGAGGAGTCTCAGACTTGAAAGGGAAGGAATGTAATTCACAGGAAGAAGAAAACGGGTACATGTTTGGAAAACCAAGCCCTGCCATGCGGATGGGTCACTCGAGATAAAGTGTATCTCGGAAAATAATCCTGATTTCTGGAAAGATCCTCTGATTTAGATTCTTGTATGTAGTTAAGGGAGGGGCAAATGTTCCTCTGGAGCCTGTAGGGTCTCCATTGCCTTTAGCTCAAAGTAATCCCCATGTCCATGTGGCTCAGCTTGGGACAGCCTGCTCTTAGCCCTCTGCCTTGGCCTTCCTCTGGGGGAAGGGACACACCCCTGAGGCACAGGGGACAGCTGGGTGCGTGGAGCATGGCTGAACTTCGGCCTCTTGCTGCTCCGGGTGAGGCGCTTTTGTTCAGTAAAGAATCCGAACAGCCCTACATGTGGGGTGACCAACTCGTGGGTCAAAGTTCCACAGCCCAGGGATCCCCTGGTCGTGGGCAAACAGAAATGGCTGGTCGCCCGCACCGACATGGTAGCTCTGGGTACCAGGGTCAGTTTGTCTGTTCTGCAAATTTTCTCAGTATTTGGGTAGAACTAGCATCACAAAAAGACCGTGGGGACTCAGACCGTGGGGACTCGACAAACTTGGGTCTGAATCCCTCCGTTCACGACCTCAGGCAAGCCCGCCGCCCCTCTGAGCCTCAGCTGTCCCGTCCACCAAATGGAGGAAGGTAACATCTACCTTATGAGGTTGCGGACAGCCTCCTTTAAGGAACCAAGGTCTGTAAAGGGACGGGAAATGCCAGCTGTGCCCCTTGGGTGGCAGTTGATTGAATTCCACAGGACAGGAGGTCCTTCCGGCGGGAGGACCTGCACAGTTTGCGTCCATCAGGATGAGCAGGCTGGGCCTTCAACACCGCTTACAAGTTAAAACACTGGGAATGGGGCGCCTGGGTGGCTGAGTCGGTTAAGCATCTGGCTTCAGTTCAGGTCATGATCTCATGGTTCGTGGGTTCGAGCCCCATGTCAGGCTCTGTGCTGACAGCTAGCTCAGAGCCTGGAGCCTGCTTTAGATTCTGTATCTCCCCTTCTCTCTGACCCTCCCCTGCTTGCACTGTCTCTCTCTGTCTCTTAAAAAATAAATAAAACACACACACACAAATTTAAAAAAAAAAAAAAAACACCGGGAATGAAAGGGCCAGCAAACTTAATGTCCAACCCGTGCTTTAACTGGAGACCTCTGTTCCTTCACTGCTCAGTTCACTGGAAAATTCTCATGCCTCCCTTGAGAAGCAGGAATGAACGCATCTTCCCAGCTCTCTGGGGCCATGGGCTGGTTCTGTGCAGAAGTGACCAGCCTAACAGGACAGGGCAGTTTCCACATCAGAGTCACCCATTTATCGTGGGGATGTTTGAACTTAAAGTTGAACATTTCATTTTTTTTAAACGTTTATTATTGAGAGAGAAAGAGAGAGACAGAACAAGTTGGGGGAGGAGCGGAGAGGGAGAGGGAGATGGAGATACAGAATCAGAAGCAGGCTCCAGGCTCTGAGCTGTCAGCACAGAGCCCGATGTGGGGCTCAAACCCACGAACCGTGAGATCATGACCTGAGCCAAAGTCGGACGCTCAACCAACCGAGCCACCCAGGTGCCCCTGGACACCTCATGTTTAATGCACACCCTTTTCAGCCAGGAGTGTTGCAAAAGTTGACTTCCAGAATCAAAACATGCCCCGTCCACATCTGCACAGGCTTCACTGTCCCCTCCCCGCCACCGCCCTCCACCCCTCGCCCCTCAGGCCACACAACTGCCTCAGGATGAAAAATAACTCTGATGAAGCCTAGAGTCAAGTGTGGGCCGGGTGTGGGCGCCTGAACCTGGCCTAGCCCCACTCTCGCGTGGCCCGCCTGGTGGTAAATACCGCACCCCAACCAGAGCGCCCGCTCCAGCTAGAACTCATTGGGAAGAGTCTCCTTCGCACAGGCGCGGAGCTCGGCACCAGGGACCCGATCCCCTTTCCCACCGGGTGAGGAGGAGGGCGATGCTTTGTCCATAGAAGGCCGTCCATCAGTCTCCTGGCTCCCAGCTGCATTCATGCCTCCCAGAGCCTCGCCATCAGAGGCCGACCCCCCAGCTCCTCGGCAGCCTCCTGACATCATATCAGAGGCCGTAATTTCTCCTCCTGTTCCATCTGGAAACCTTCTCTGATCAGCTTCCCACCTTCCAGAAATGTGCTGAAACCTCTCATCTGTGATTTTACTTCCCTTTACGACTCCTTCCCTGTCCCTGTTTCTTTGTTTTTCACTTCAATATCCTGATTGGGGGTGGGGGGCTCAAGGAATAAGAGAAGCAAACTGGGCCCAACCCACCATTTTGAACCAGAAGCCCATAGATCTCTCTTTATTTAAAAAAAATTTTTTTTTACATTTACTTATTTTTGAGAGACAGAGAGAGACAGAGTGTGAATAGGGGAGGGGCAGAGAGAGAAAGAGCATTGATCTCTCTTTAAGCAACGGGAACAGGTCACCTTTGGAAAGTCTGCATCCTAAATCCTGCTTTCCACCTTTCATTTAAGTGGGGTGTGAGTCATGTGTAAGCGGGGGAGGGGCAGAGAGAGAGGGAGACACAGAACCCGAAGCAGGGTCCAGCCTCTGAGCTGTCAGCACAGAGTCTCAAACCCACGAACCGTGAGATCAGGACCTGAGCCGAAGTCGAACGCCTAACCGACTGAGCCACCCAGGCGTCCCAAAATTGCTTATTTCTGAGTAAGTACTGCAAAAGAGTCCTGTAACTCATTAATTAGCCCTAATGAGTAATGTCGACTCTTCCTTACTTCCTGCCCGCCTCTCTCCGTGGTGAAACCATGAAAACAAATGCAAAAGCTTGGACACTTTGCAAGAAGACGATAGCAATTATAGGAGATCCTGCCGTCGGAACGTACCAGCAATAATTGATGGCACCGTGTCGCTCAAGTTACTGAGCATTAACAATAGAAACATGGCTTGTCTGTGTTTCAAACGCGGTATCATTTTTTGTCTGACTATAAATATTATCTTTCTGTGTACTCCTAATAGCCAGGCCCTGCACGGTATAACTTTCCTACATCACCCCTAGCGATGCGTCGGGAATGGGGGACGATCGTGGAGGTCCTGAGCAGGGCGAGTAGACGGGATAGTCCTTGGAGCGGGGCGCTTGAGTTGGGCTTTAAAGGGGGGGGGGCTTGAGCCGTGGTGAGAAGAGGTCCTGCTTCATCTCCAGGTGCCAGGCTCTTTCTGTGGTCAAGGAAAACATCAGGCGGGTCACATCTCCTGCCGCGGCTGTCAGCCGCTACGGTTTTCTCCCGCAGTTTCATCTGCACGTCATTGTTCTTCAGGAGCTAAGCAGCCGGCTCCCAAGCGGGGTCTCCGCTTCCATCCCCCTCACCAGCCGCCACCGCTGCAGAAAGAGGTCCTTTAGCTGGAGAGGTGTGGCTGCATGCTTCCTGCAGAGGGATTAGACCCCACTCCCAGTGTCCCAACATCCCTGGGATTTTGCCAACCCCTTGGGACAAAGAGATTCTTGTTTCTTTCTAGAGATGATCTTGGGGGGTGTTAGTCATGTGGGAAAGCTTAGGTTGTTGGCTTATTGTGGGAAACTTCTAATAAAATCAGTCTGGGTTTTTAGCATATTTGAATGGAAGCCAGGTCTCCACATGTAGCTGATTTTATTTTTCAAAAATGTTTTTAATCTTTATTTTTGAAAGAGACAGAGCATGAGCAGGAAGGAACAGAGAGAGAGGGAGATACAGAATCTGAAACAGGCTCTAGGCTTTGAGCTGTCAGCACAGAGCCCAATGTGGGGCTCGAACTCACGAACTGCAAGATCATGATCTCTGCCAAAGTTGGAAGCTTAACCAACCGAGCCACTCAGGAAGCCCCAAACGTAGCTGATTTTATTTTATTTTATTTATTTTTTAAACATTTAAAAATTTTTTAACATTTATTTTTGAGAGATAGACTGCGAGTGGGGGAGGGGCAGAGAGAGAGAGAGGGAGACACAGAATCCGAAGCAGGCTCTAGGCTCTGAGCTGTCAGCACAGAGCCTTTTGCCAGACTGGAACCCATGAGTGGCGAGATCATGACCTGAGCTGAAGTGGGACACACAACCCACTGAGCCCCCCAGGCACCCCCAAATGTAGCTGATTTTAAATGGATTCTCAGAATGGAAAGAACACAGGCTTTGGTATTACTGTTACTGAAGCCAAGCGCGCTAGACAAGTCTAGGGAAACAAGATTAGAATCATGAACAGTCAGAGAAACATCAGTTGCCCTGGGGGTGAACACAGGGAGCCCTGGATATATTTAAACTATGAGTCACGTGATTAGAGTCTACTTGGGCAGAAGTAAAACATGTTTTCCTTTAAATGATTAAACTTAGTTGAACTTAGTTCAAGAAAATGTCTTTTTCCCTCTGTTTTTTTTTTTTCTTTCTTTCCAGGCTTAAAGAGTTCCAAGATGAGATTTGTTTTCTTAAAGAGAAAACTTAAATCATTTGCTTCCAAGTTAGACACATCTGTGGACTCAGAACACCCAGATGACTTCAAATAATGATGTATTTGGCCCATCTCCTACATCTCTGGATGGTTAGGACTGAATGTCAAAAGAAAAGGAAAAAAAGGAAGTTAGAAAGCCTTCCTCGGTCTGCGGATAATAAATGGATATGGACTTGAATCCCGTGTTTATTCCATTTTCTCTGGCTTAAAGTTTTAATCCCTCCTCCTGGAGTGATAAAACAGTAACATTTCAAGTCTGCGGTTGGGAAAGGTTAGCCTAAATTACGTTTTACTGATCATTTTGCAGCTCAGAACTCTGGTTAATGTCAAGTCAGGATGGGTGAGTGAGGCTCACCGTGCTGGCATCGTCTTCCTTTGGAAAAGTTGGGTTTTTGGTTTTTTGTTTTTAATGTTTTATTTATTTTTGATACAGAGAGAGACAGAGCATGAGAGGGGGAGGGGCAGAGAGAGAAGGAGACACAGAACCGGAAGCAGGCTCCAGGCTCTGAGCTGGCTGTCTGCACAGAGCCTGACGCGGGGCTCGAACCCACAATTGTGAGATCTGACCTGAGCTGAAGCCAGAGGCTTTACCAACTGAGCCACCCAGGCGCCCCAAAGTTGGTCTTTTAAGTGGGAAAGAGAAAGAAACCAAGTGTAAGTCCAATACACAGACGACCAACAATAACATCCCTGGGGCTGAAGGAGTCTCCTCATTTGGGGCTGAGTTCACCCCCAGTAATCAGCGTTTTCTTTCATTATCCAATGACCAAAAGTTAGAATTAATGATCAGTACCTACTGGTATTTCCTTTGCTTCTTTTTTTCTGGGAAGGGAGAGGATGCTTTCTCTGTTCCCATTTTTTGTAATTTTTTCTTTCGGAACAGTGGTTACTTTTTCTGATGAGGGGCAGGAGGGGTGGGAGGGGAAGCCGGGGTCTTTGCCCCGCTGACTGCGCTCAGAGAAAGGTTGGAGGGGGATCACATCACCCCTTTGCTCCTTCAGTCTCGTCTTTGTCCGTCTGTGCGCGGGAGGCAGAGGGGCAGACACTTGAGGCTGGGGGGCCACCGAGGTGCGAGGCCCTGCTCATCATCTTACTCAGTCCTCAGGTGTTTGTACCCAGGCCCCGAGTGGAACCACTGAGGGCTGAGAGGCGACGCGGCCCACTGCCCTCCCAGCTCTGGTGGGGCCCCCACTGTGACGTCACCTCCCTACTCTGATCAAGTCCTCTCGCAGGCCTGACTGAGCGTTTGCCTGGGGAGTGTTTCCCCGTAGCCCAGCCAGGGTCTCCAGAGGCCTGGCGGCGCCCGGGTGGTCTCAGCTCCAGGCGGCTGGGACCTGAATGACTCGAGGGTCGCGGTCGCGGAGCGACAACCCGGCAGGCGGACCTGCAAGGGGGTCCGGACTCCAGGCGGGAGGAGGAGACAAGGAAGGAGACTGAGGAGGAGGGGACTCTCCGCTCCGATGTCCTTGACACCCTACCCCAGTGCTCCGCACCCAGCTCTCGCTCCGCACCACCTCCCACGGGCGAGGACCGCACCCCTGCCTCCTGGCCGCCCCTGGCTCTGGCCCTGGTCCATGGGCCTGGTCCCCTCATCCCCGTCCCGGATCCGCGCCTGCCGAGGTCTGCACCCCCGTATTTCATCTGCGTCGCCCAGGCCTGGGGCGTGCATCCCCGTCTCGTAACCACCACCCCCCGCCCCAAGTCCGGGTCTGCACCCCTGCATCTCATCTACGCGCCTCAAGCCCAGGTCTGCACCCTGGTGATCTGGCCGCCCCTCTAGTGTCCTCACTCCCCCCACCCCCCAGGCCCGCATCCGCACCCC
>PISW01006374.1:0-110357 GCA_004023785.1 Mungos mungo
TGACCGGCATTACTTTTATGAGATGATACCAACCCCCTTATTAAGTCTTCTTTAGTTCGTGCCTTGTTCCATTAAGAAATCTGCAGTGTTTTACTTTCTCTGCCAACTCAGAACCTAGCAACTACATGGAGTAGGAAGGCTCTTGGTTTTAGAAAAGAAATAAGGACTTGATGCCTTTCTGACGTTTATTTGGACAACATGTTTCATCATTGTGCCTCAAAAGAATGGGACAAGTTTTTTTCCCAATGTGTTGGATCATGAACAGTGGAAATAAGAATAGATTTTCCACATATTTTTAAATGAAATAATAGCCAAATAACTAAATGGTTCACAGCTTTTGGTTCTGTTCACTGATGAAAGCAGGCTTTTAAACCAGTTTCTATTCTGCCCCTCATGCTGAGCTCATTGTTTCTGTAGGAGGAAGGGTTTCTTAAGTTCTGGGATGCTCTGGATCTAGATTCTTCCCAACTTTTCTTGTGCATTTGGAATGCATCTAATTCTGAAATGCTCCAAGAACAGATCTGCCAAATAATTAAGTGAAAAATAATTTAAATCTGGCCATCAAAGTATCTGGCCATTAGAAATGGCATTTTATTGATGGCTATAAATCATAGTAATAACTCTGAGTTTAATTTCAACAACTGGTTACAAAAAAGATTAATTTAAATCAGTATTTAAATATTTCAACATTGGAATTTTCTCTTAGGTTTTCCCCTGTACCTTCTCTGGCAATTGCATTTTATTTTTTGATGCAGTTTTAGAGTCTGCATGCCAGTGCTTTCAAAAGACAAGGTGTGTCAATTAAAGGGAAGCTAGTTCGTTGTTTTTTTATGAAATTCAAGGCTTTTTTTTTTTTTTACAGCATTAAATGCAATGTCTTCCAACATCTTCAAGGAAGCATCTGGACTATGGTTATAGATGAACATTTCTCATCTCATTGTCTGAGTACAAAGCCATTTATAGGGCAACTTATCACATAAACACCCCTTGGCATCTTATAATAGAAATCAATAACACAGCAAAAAAGAAGACAGATGTGATTTAACCATATGCTATACCAAAAGAAAATAAATGATATCCTGTGAACTTCTTAAAACTTTCTGTTTACTATTATTTACCTTGCATGGCTGCTTGATGCATACATTTAATTTTCATTAGTCTTTGGCAAAAGGAGAGTAAAAATATTTGTTTTTTCCTTTTGTTAAACACACAAAAAAAGCATGAAATGTTTAATAAAAAGACTAAAAAGGAAATAACCATTTTTGGATACATGAAACATTTTCAAATTTCTTACTGTTTTCAAATGTACTGTCACTCATTGAGATAGGAAGAAATGCTTTTGAGACATGAAAGAAAGTGGGGGTGGGGGCCCATATATCAAGAAGTAGAAGTCTAGAGGCACCGGAGTGGCTCAGTTGGTTGAGCATCAGATTCTTGATTTTGCCTCAGGTCATGATCTCAGGGTCATGGGAATCGTGTCCAATGTTGGGCTCTGCGCTGTGCTGCGCTGCTTTCTTTCTCCCTCTACACCTTTCCCCAGACTGTGTGTACTCTCAGAATCTTGGGATTTTTTTTCTCTTTCTCTATCGCAAATGAAAAAGAAAAGAAGCAAAAGTCTAGGAAGAGGCAGAAAATTATTGTCTATTCTGAAGTGTGGCCCAGGTAGGGAGATACATGGCCAGGTGGGGCAAGCAGATTGTTCTAGAAAGAGAAGAAGTGAGATGGGTCAGAGGTGCCCAGGACCTGGGAGTATCATATAGTTGATACTCTGGACCAGGGTAAGACCCCAGTACTGAAAAGAGAGTGGCGCTGTCCCTGTCCTGGGCAGGATAGCACCGCCTGCTCAGATTGGCTCAGCCAAGTGTTGGCTGAGGCAAAGATGGCAGTGAAGACTCCGGAACACCAGCAGTGACCTGAAGAGGGACTCAGTGGCATCATTTAGAAAAGAAGGGTCTGGGTGTCATGCTAAGTGAAATAAGTCAGGCAGAGAAGAACAGATACCATATGTTTGCACTCATAGGTCTAACAGGAAAACAGGAGAAACCTAATGGAGGACCAGGGGGAGGGGAAGAGGGAAAGAGAGTTGGGGAGAGAGAGGGACGCAAAACTTGAGAGACTATTGAATACTGAAAAGGAACTGAGGGTTGAAGGGGAAGGGGGAGGGGGGGAAAGAGGTGGTGGTGACGGAGGAGGGGACGTGTGGGGAAGAGCACTGGGTGTTATATGGAAACCAATTTGACAATAAACTATTTAAAAAAATAAACTGAAAAAAAATTAAAAATTTAAAAAATTAAAAAAAAAGAAAAGAAGGGTCTAAATGATAAGGAAGGTAAAATGCTTGGGGAGTCAAATTTGGAGAAGACACACTAAGACCTAATATAACCTTCTGACCTCAGGCAGCTGGGACAGAAGAAAGAACATGGAAGGAGCTGGGGTCCCAGGACTGAGTTACAGTAGTGGCCACACCACGAGACTGGTGATTTTCTCCTAATGGTCCCTCAAGGACTCCACAGGTCATTAGTCTGTCTGGCTATCTTGAGGACAAGCTGATGGATCTCATAGCTATGCCAGCCCTCAAAATAATTCTAGTCACTGCTATTCCAGAAGTCCCCAGTTCAGAGATGGCAAACACCTGATTGGTGTTCTCGTGGTAAAACCCGGTCAGGCACCCCATCAGGTCTTATGACAATGACTGACTGGTACTCTCCTTCCCATTTCACAGCTTTTTCTTTACTCCAGATATTCACCCCGTCACTTCCTTTGATTTCTTTTATTATTTAGTGTTTCAGAATCACATGTTTATGGAAGGTCAGGCTGGTTTTTTTTTCTTTTAGTACATTTAGCATCTATTTTTATAATTCACATTTGCTTTTGTGATTTTGTTGAAACAAAAAGAAAAAAACTTTAAAAATGTTGTTTTAAATTTATAAAATAAAAAGTCACAATCTTACTAGTCACTTGTAATTTTGGATTTACTTCCAAATGTGAGAGGGGACAAAACTTCTCTTTGTTTCAGCTCTTTTGAAACATGATCCTTTTTCTGGATGAAGAATTAAGAAGCTGGGAGTTGTCTTCTTTTCTTCTCTTTTATATTATACATCTTTATTGAGATATAGTTCATGTACCATAAATTTTTCCCCTTTAAAGTGTACCTGTTGTTACAGTGGTTTTTAAATATGTCACAAAGTTGTACAACTATTACCACTATCTACTTCCAGAAAATTTAAATCACCCTCAAAATTAATCTCACACCCATTAGCCAATTCCTTTCTTCCCCAGCCCCTGGAACCACTAATCTATTTCTGTTTCTCTGGATTTTCCTCTTCTGTGATTTCATAAATGTGATCATATAGTATGTGATCTTTGGGTTTGGGTCTGGCTTCTTTGATTTAATACAATTTTTTTCAAGGCTCATCCATATTTTAACAAGTTATCAGTCCTTCATTTCTATACCTGGATAATATTTCATTGGATGGATATAACATTGTGTTTATCCATTTATCAGTTTGTGGACACTTGGGTTAGCCTTTTGGCTATTGTCAATAATGCTAATATGGACATTGATGAACATAATTTTTTGGTGGATATGTTTTCATTTATCTTGGATATAGACGTTATTAGTTTGCTAGGGCTGCCATAAAATACCAAGTATCAGGTGACCTAAATACCAGAAGTTTATGTTCTCATAGTTCTGGAGACTAGGTGTTCAAGATCTTAGTGTCTGCAGGTTCAGTTTCTTCTGAGACTTCTCTTCCTGGACTCTCTGTCATAGCCTTCTTGCCCTGTCCTCCTAAGTTCTTCCCTTGGTCACTGTGTTGTCTGTGTTCTCATCTCTTATTATAAGAACACCAGTCTTATTAGATTAGAGTCTGCCGTAAGGATCTCATTTGAATTTAATTACCTCTTTGAAGACTTTATCTCCAAATAAGATTATACTTTTAGGTACCGTGAGTTAGGACTCCAACATAAGAATTTTGTGTGGACACAATTCAGCCCAAAGCATATTTTTAGAAGGAAAATTATTGGGTCATATGATAGCTCTAGTTAACCTTTAGAGGAGCTGTCAGTTTTCTTTTTTTTTTTTTCAACTTTTTAAAATAATAGTTTATTGTCAAATTGGTTTCCGTATAACACCCAGTGCTTCTCCCCACAAGTGCCCCCCACCATGACCATGACTCCCTCCCCCTTCAGTCCATGGTTCGTTTTCAGTATTCAGTAGTCTCCCTTGATCTGTGTCCCTCACTCTCCCCTGTTTGCACTCATTGGTCTAACAGGAGCTGTCAGTTTTCAAAGCAGCTGCACCATTATACATTCCCACCTGCAGTGCAGAAGGGGTTCAAGTGTCTCCACATCCTCACCAACACTTGGCATTTTCTGTCTTTTTGATTATTGCCATTCACAGGAGGTAAAATTCTGAAGTGTATCTTTTTGTGAGTTTTCCATTTACCCATGTTTTTTTTTCTTCTCTCACATTGTCCCTCTTGATAGTGATGCAAATATCATATCTGTGTATATCTTTTGTATGTTCTTTTTACCTATGTATGTTCTAAGGGCTTAAATATTTGATCATTAGGATGACTATATTAATAATAAAAATAGGTGACAGAGTAAAATCTGATGAATTGTATGGTTCATTATCAATAAGACAAACTGCAAAGACGTCATAAAAACATATTATTACTCAGAAAACAGTCTGGATGAGTGATTTTAGTTTATTTACGTATTATTCATCCTAAATTTGAAAACCTCTTACACTGTTGATATATATAAAGTCAATAAAATACTGACCACTTTGTCCTTTCAATAATACACCTTTGCCTATTGAACTACATTAGAGACGGCATAAAGATACTGCCTTGGTTGAAATGTGTTTTGGGAAGTGTATATATCATTGCAATCTCTCTTCTTCTAGCATGGCACGTATTGGGGAACAAGTGGGTTACATAAATTAGAAGTCCCTTAGGTACACCTACTTGCATTGCAAGGAAGAATTTCTGAATTTAGTTTTCAGATTAACTTATTGTTTTTCTGGGAGACCATAATACTTTCATATAATTGCATTCAAGAATATTCATTTTTTTTGCAATAGTCAACAAAGAAACCATTAAAACTCAAACAAAAGTATTCTACAAAGAGCTATAAGTGGAAATGATCTTTCTTTTTGCCAGGTGTCTGGGAAAGGAGTTTACATTTTGCCTGAGGCCAATCCTTTTCTAATGTCTTCTTAATATCTTTGAAAGTTACATCAATGTAAAAACAAATAAGCCAATAATGTTATTCTAAACACTGAGGTCTCATTTCCACCAAAACTTTTTTTTCTTATGGGAAATTTATTCAATCTGAGCTTCTTTTCTGGGTGAATCTTGTTGGGCTGGTCACACCCAGAAATTCAGCCCAAATATCATCTCTGCAAAACTCCTGTGGATGCTCTCAGCAGAATCTCATGTCCCTTTCCTCTGTGCCCTGTTTGTCCTCTGTCATAGCATCATCGCCAGTGGCTACAGGCTCTACATCTTTTTGTTACGGTCAGAGGTACTCAAGGGTGATGACACATCAGTACCATCTTAAGAGCTTTTCAAATATTGCTCCCTCTGGGATCCAAATACAAGAAGAGCCAACTTGTGTTCCAAACTGAGCAGGCTCCTCCTCTTGGTTCCTCAGTGTTGGGCCCTGGGATACTTTGTCGGAATCTGGGGAGGGTAGGATCCCATTCTCCACCAAGATTTTCAGATGAATTCTTTCTTCTCTCTTCCCCCATCTTTTGCTTATCTTGTGGTCCAGCTTTGCTAGAGGAGATAGTGGATGTTTGTACATGAAAAACTTACCAATTATGCATTTCGCAGACACATCTAAGGGAGTGGGTATAAGAAAAGAACTCTTGGTTGAAAAGATACTTTACTAGAAAAAATAAATTTAAAAAGGCAGATAGTTTTTATTGAACACATGTGTTATGTGCTAGATAGTTTGTTCATTTAATTTAATTCTCCCTATAACTCCAAGAAGCATGTATTATTATCCTGACTTGGAAGATGAAGAAATGTCCTCAGAGAAACTGAGCAGATTGCTTGAGATCATACACTAGTAAGTAAAAGAATGGGGATAAGGCAAGTCTTTCAGCTCCTACACAGCCTTTTTAAATGTCTAAGTATTTATGTTATTATTTTTATGTTATATATTATTCTTTCACAATAGTTATTAATGTTTATATTATTTATGTTAATATCAATTGTTTAAATCACATAAATGATGTAATTATATAAATACTAATATAAATAGTGGCTAAGTATGTTAATATTAACATATTAATGCTATTTTTAATGTTTGAATCAAGTAGGCAAAAAAAAAATTATTGCCCATTTCAATCCAGAATGACAATACCTAAATGGAAGTGTGAACTTCGTTATATTTATGAAATACCCAGGCCAAAGCTGAGTCTGCTGGTATCATCTGGTGATTTTTAAAAAGACAATTAGTTTAGTATGAGAACGGCAACTATGTGTGTCTCCTTATATATATGCATTTGTGTGCATGGATGTGTGTACCTGTGTACTGATTGTGTGTGGTGAGGCTCTGGGTCTTCTCTGTGCATAGTGTGGTCCTTGCTCAGAATCTGACGTGAGCAGCAGACTCCTGTATCTTCCTGAGATTTCACTTGTGCTCAAATTAACCCCTTTAGTTTAAGGTGTTGATATTGTAACTGTGATCTGTTTACCACTTTAGGGTGCCAGTCATATGCCTGGGATGGAGAAGCTTATATCTAGACTGAGCACATCTGTCATAGATTTGTTAAAACCAGCATGCTAAATTATGGATGGTCAGGTGAAGTAGGGGCTCAGCACAACAGAATTACTTTCATGGGTGTGTATAGTGTTGGATAAGGACTAGATTGGAGTCAGAGAGGATCCTGATAAGCATCAGGTAAGGCATCACTTCAAGAATGTCTACATCTTTATAATGACTACTCATAACATAGATCTCATGTGTAGATGTTAGTCCCTCAGAAGAATATGGAGATTCATTGGGAATATAAAATAGAAGATCCCTGAAAAAGAAGTGGGAGAGTGCTCTGAATGAGTGTTTCAAGCTATCTTTTGTGAAGAATCAGTTATTTTTGCCCAATTTGTTGCAGACCAACCCTGGTGTTGGTTCATACCAGGTGCAATAATAACAAACTGACTTCCACCCTGTTCAGTAAGATTGTGTACACTGATGATGCACTTGAATATGAGGCAATGTCAAATTGCTATACAAATGCCTAAATGTTCCCTTCCAATTTTTGCTTATCTCATCAAGACATAGATAAAGTCAACAGACCGGTGCCCATATATGGACCACACTTTATGTAACGAAGGTGCAGAAAAGCCTTATCTATTGCACAGCTCCACCCAAGGCCAACACTTCCAGTAAATGTTATGAGGATGTAGACACCCTTGATAACAATGCCATAGGTGATGTTTATGTATGTACATGGCTATTCTAACTCCATGAGAGTCCTTATACCGCCCTGTATTGTTCGAGTGGTAGTGACCCCTTGACCATTTTATTTCTTAGTGCATAGATGCAATAAGGAAAATAGCTTTTCTGGCTTGAAGTATGACTCCCTTGTGTAGAAATACACCAATATCATAGTTGCAACAGCAGCCAGGATCATCACCTCTATCTGTGTATATCATAGTCAGTAGTCTGGGCAACTTGCAAAACTGAGAAAAATGGCAATTACCTCAGGGGACAAAAACCATGGCTGGGGACAGAGAACACAGAAAATGGTGCTGCTGAGGCAGAAAATTTGGGAGAAAGAATAGAAATGTTTAAACAAGGACTATAAAATTTTGTTTTTTTTCCCTACTTTCCTACAAAATCATCTTCTATTTAAAGCTTTTTTGTGAGTTTGATATATTTTTAGAATTTTTCAAGTGCTCAACTTCAATTTGAGGGGTGTTGATAGAGAACAGAGGTTATTCAAATATACAGAGAGAAAGTTAAAAGTGTATGTACTCGATCTGAGTACTTAATGTCATCAGCATAAAAATCAGTATCAATAATTCAGGCTTCGTTATTTGGGTGACTACATTCTTTCATTCAACAGAAGATCTGTCCCTTCAGTGTTTTGATGCTTAGATCATTATTAGAAAAGGGGTGTCTGGTGCCCTCTTCCCTCTGTTATTTATTATTATTATTATTATTTTATTTTAGAGAGGGGGGGAGTTGGGAAGAGGGGCAGAAGGAGAGCAAGAGAATCTTAAGTCTACATGCTCAGTGTGGAGCTTCATATGGGGCCTGATCCCATGACTCTGAGATCATGACCTGAGCTGAAATCAAGAGTCCGATGCTCATCCAAGCCACCAGGCACCCCTACCCTCTGTTATTTTTTCTGTTTATGGAAAGTGTATTGAAGAGGTTGTTGGGCCTCTTGGTCTCAGCATTTTATGTCCGAAGTAAGTGTTTGTGGGATGATTATATCTAGTGGATTGATTGGGGATTAAGTTTGGGTGCAGAAAATATTCAAGTCAAGGCAGCAGGTTTAGCTATTAAGGTAAACATTTGCTCTTCAATGTGATACCACAATAGCTCCAAAGCTTGTCCTACAGCCAAGCATCCGACTGCTAAGCAAATTCTCTCCTTGATCTGCAGGCAGGGTGTACATATAGTCTGTAGCCTGTTTTACCTCTTACTTCTCCCAGTCCAGTAATTTTAACATCTGTGTGTACTTTGTAAGACAAGACTGGAAACAAGATAAGGAAAAATTAGAAATGGCAACACTGCTTCTTTCAAGAAACAATTCTTGGCGGTAAGTGCTCATGAATTGCAACTTTTTGGTTGATGTTATGAAACTACATGAAAAATGAAAACTCCTAGTGCTCCAAGTGACTATCATTTGATTAATCATGGATTCTAAGGAGAGGGGACATGAAAAATGACACATAAAATTCTCTAAAATGCAATGAATTTTCAAAATTGGACCATCATTTGAAAATTAGTCTCCTTTTTTTTTAATGAAAAGTATCATTTAAAAATATTTATTCCACTTTTATTCGAGTAACTGGAGAATCAAGAACCTTGAACAGAGATGGCAGTGTTACACCTGCAAGTCACTATTTGGTAGCCTTGAGCACATCTAGGTACAGTCTGTGACCTGGAAAACATAGTGTGCAAATATTGAATGCACGTAACAGAGACTCACAGTGGGTGCTCCACCAAGGACCGGCAAGAAATGAGAGGTAGATGAGATGGAAGAGTAGGGAGAGGACTCATTTGTGGAGAAATCGCTATTCTGAATTTGAGGCATCATGGCAAATCCACTATGCTGTGGATAGCCCTAGAACAACCCTTATCCTTGGAGAGTAAAAGAAAACGGCTGTTAGTCTTAAAATATTTCCTTGGCTGCTTTTGTTGGCAGTTAGTGTATTTCATTCGATCTGAGTTGCCATCAATTATAAGGGAGAGCTTATTTTATTTCCACGAAGAAAGAGAAAAACCACTTCCGATTAAACTGCGACACAATCATGACTTCTCATTGAGATTTTCTATTTTATGCTTTTTGTAAGAGGTTTTTTACACTTTAATTAATTGGTCACACTAGTCTCTCATTACTTTGAAATATCTTTTTATTCGTTCTAGGGGTGCAGCCATTTATCCTGCTCTCAGGGGCAATGTTTGGTTATGTGTTGGGCCGTCCTTTTGTGCCCATCTCACTAATAAGATTTTAACAAAGCTTTATCTTCCCATGGGTTCTATCCTCCATTAGTTTCCATAAAACTTTTTTTCCCAAGAAAATATGTCTCAGTATAAACCCAAAGGAAACAAAATCACTACCCTAAAGAGATATTTGCACTTCCATGTTCACTGAAGCAATATTTACATTATTCAATATATGGAAACAACCTAAGTGTCCATCAATACGTGAATGGATAAGAAAATATGACATATATGTAATTATCTGTCTATCTGTTTATCTATCTTTATTTGTGTGTGTGTGATATGTATATGATGCACACCCACACACAATGGAATACTATTCAACCATTAAAAATAAGGAAATTCTGCTATTTTCAACAATATAGATGATTTTTTATAGCTTATTGTCAAGTTGGTTTTCATATAATACCCAGTGCTCCTCCCCACAAGTGCCCTTCTCCATGCCCATCACGCCCCTTCCCCTTTCCCCCTCCCCTTTCTGCCCTCAGTTTGTTTTTGATATTCAAGAGTCTCTTGTGATTTGCCTCCTCCCTCTCCCTAACTCTTTCTCCTGCTTCCCCTCCCAATGGTCCTCTGTTAAGTTTCTCCTGTTGATGGACATTTATGCTCTTTCCATGATTTGGTTATTGTTTGGCTATTGTTGACAGTGCTGCTATGTACATTGGGGTCCATGTGCCCCTATGTATCAGCACTTCTGTTCAACAACATAGATAATTCTTGAGGGCATTATGCTAAGTGAAATAAGTCAGACAGAGGAAGACAAACACTATATGAACTCCCATATATGTGGGATCTATAAAACCAAACTCATAGAAACAGAGATCAGATTTGTGGTTGTCAGAGGTAGGAATGGTGAAAAAAAAATGGGTGGAGGTGGTCAAAAGGCACACACTTCCACAATATAAATAAATTCTGGAAGTCTAATGTACAACTTGATTGTTATGGTTAATAATACCATTTTGCATACCTGAAAGTTGCTAGCAGAGTATATCTTAAAAGTTCTCATCACAAGAGAAAAAAACTGATTAATATGTAAGTTGATGAATATTAACTAAATTTATTCTGGCAATCATTTGACAGTATATAAATATATTAAATCATTATTTTAAACTCATGTTATATATCAATTACAGCTCAATAAAACTGGAAAATCCAATAAAAATTATGGAATTGTAGTCATTCTTCCATCAATATCACTACCACGAATTGTATGCCCTACTCTTCTGTTTCCAGGTCTTTCTGGTGAAACAGTGAATTTGTGATTCAATGCTGAATCACAGTGCAATATTTTAGATTATGTTTACAGTGCATGCAAAACACACAGTATTAGCAAAACTGAACACACCTCAATTAAATTGACAATTGGAGGCACCTGGGTGACTCAGTTGGTTAAGTGTCTGACTTCGGCTCAGGTCATGATCTCACAGTTTGTGAGTTTGAGCCCCATGTCAGGCTCTGGGCTGACAGCTTGGAGCCTGGAGCGTCTTTCAGATTCTGTGTCTCCTTCCCTCTCTGCCCCTCCTTTGCTCATGCTCTGTCACTTTCTGTCTCTCCAAAATAATTCAATGTAAACATTTTTTAAAAATGAATTAAAAAAATAAATTGACAACTGAACCTCTCTGATCAAGTTTAAGCATTCACAAATAATGCCAACTGTTGAATGGTCAACAACAAAGAACCAACTGTGAGACATGTCTGACTCTCAGAGAGGTTTAAATATTAAAGAAGCATATTTTAGAATTGATGAGCATGATTGGGTGAAGTCAGTGGGACCCTACTATAACTACTGTGTATACCAAATATAGATATAATCAGCTGTAACCATATTTTAAGAACTGATTCAGTAATGCATTATACAGCTAAAGGGTGGGAGTATCAAATCAAGTGAATTCAGGCAAGAACTGAATCAGAAGAATTGCTGATATAGTTTTCTATGCTGTATATTTTCAGATTTCTTAATTCCTTATGTGAGATAAGCTTTACTCAAAAGGACATTTTTTTCTTTGCTTCTGCTTATTTGTATGTGGTAATCTTTATCCATATTAAGTGATGAAACAAAACAATTTTGAATCATTCCATTTTATAATAAAACTAATATATTTATCCAAAGATTGGGAGTGCAACAAAGCACAAAAAAGTTAAATAAAAAAAATGCTTTCAGTGCTATCACCCAGTAATATAAGCAGCCTCTACCACCTAATGATAAAAGGCATTCAACACATACTGTGCATAAGGCACTTGTTTTATGTCTTGTGGATTTTCTAATGAATGAAATCGTATTCTTGGTTCCAGTGGGGGTAGTTGTGGAGGGAATATAAGAATTTCCCAAATAACTACACCAGATAACTTGTGCTGAATGTCATGAGGGAGGTAATGAATTCCAAGGACTTTGAAGGGAAGTTTACATAAGACTGGAGGCAGTTCAGTGAGAAAACATTCTGCAGAGGAGGTAGTTTTGGTATAACTCTTCATGGGTATGGTGTTCAGGTTAATATGAAAGAAACAGGCATTTCAGAAGGAGGGAGATATTAATCAACAGTCAAGAAAGAAGTTAAGTTAGATTCCGATTATGAATGCTCTGGCTTTTCCTGGGCATGTGGTAGGGTTCTGCACATACTAAAATTTGGGTGTGGTCATGTGAGGGATTTATACAAGTGAAATTTTAAGGGAACTGCAGGATTCCCCCATTCTTCCCTAATAATGTTTGCAATGGAAATTTTTCCCCTGGCCTACATTGGCCTCCTGATTGTTTATGATCTGCAGAGTCTCTTGACCAATCCATAGTGGACATGATAAGAGAAAGAGAAATAAAGCTAATCTGATTTTATCCACTGGGATTTTGGGGCATTGTTTATCACTACAACCTACCTAACATATCCAGGAGATAGGACATGTGAAGACACAGAATTAGAGATAAGATAAAAAAAATTTAGGGTGGAAACATTAATGCCTGAATAGCATAAAAATATGTGGACATCTGGATTTTACATTATAAACAATATACAGCCATTAGTGTTTTTGTTGTTTGTCTTGTTTTTAACAGGAAGATGGCATTATCAGGTGTACATATTAGGAGGATTTGTTTTGCAGTGTTCTGTAGAGTGAGTTGGAGGAAGTACGATAACCAAGTAAAGACATTAAATAGGAGACTGCTGTAGTAGTGAGGCCATGAGTGAGGCCACGAGTTTTAACTAAGGTTGCAGCGATGGGAAGAGAGGGTAAGAGATCTTGTAGAAACAACACAGATGTCAAGATGAAGAGATTTGTACATGAGGGATCATCACATGACCCTGTTGTCATTCACTGAGTTGTGTCCCCTCAAATAGAGCTGTTTGAATCCTAACTTCTCATACCTTTGAATGTAATTTTATTTGGAAATAAGATCTTTACAGAGGGAATCGATTTTAAACAACGTTATTGGGGTATATTCTCATCCAATATGACTGGTGTTCTTAGAAAAAGAGAAGATTTCACTTTGAGACAGACATGCAGAGGGAAGATGATATGAAGAGCCAGAGAGATGGTTGTCTGCAAGCCAAACAGAGAGGTTTCCCTCCCAGCTTTCAGAAGGGATAAACCCTGGGATCCCTGGATTTCAGTCTTCTGGCTTCCAGAAATATAAGACAATAAATTTCTGTTCAGGTCACTCAGTCTGCAGTACTTTGTTACAGCAGCCCTAGCAAACTAATATAACTATTAAAGTGTTTTTAAATGTTAGCCTCTTTCATCTTTAAAGATTTCTGACCTCCTTTTCCTCTTATATTATACCCCCATTATTGTCTAAATTGAATCAGAAGCGGGGGAGTAAGTTTCTGCTCCTCAGTGTATAGACAGAGTTCATCATTCCAACCAATTGACTTCTGTAAATTTTGCATTTTATCCTTTACTGATTGTCTCCTTTCTCATTTTAGAAAGGTCGTAAAGCTTAACATATTTGTTTTTGCAAACAAAAGCCCTACCTTGAAAGATGGAATAAGAAGGTTACATTTTTAAAACCCCAGACAGTCCAGAGCTCTGCTTAATTGAAAAAAGCCCTTTGGTGTGATGAACACAGTCTTTGCTTTAATATCTAGCTTCATTGAAATCTCTTACAATCAGCTTCTGAGTTAAAGGCATCAAGGTAAAAGCCTTCCAGGCCTTCACATATTTCCTACCTAATAGTAATGGCCTACACATTAGAGATTTTTACTTGTTATTCTCTAAATTCTAGGATGCATAGGGTGATGTGAGAAAATCTTTATAAGAATACAGGGCTTCAAGTCGGTAATATTCATAAACTCGAATACACCAAATCTGAATGTCCAACAGTTGGTAGACTATTGCCTTGTGAAACATTTATTATTTAACCACACCTTGAAGGTCCTACACTGGGAACATAGAAATCATTTTCTTTGTAATCTTGATTTGCTCCTGGAAAATTCAATCTTTTTTTTGTTTTATAATATGGCTATTGAATCAAACTGGAATATAGAAGTTGGTTTAGTAAATTCTCCAATTAAGATTTTATCCAAGACTTGCTTCACTAACCCATGAATTTCACTCATTCATAGTATGGATACAAAACCTTAGTTTTAAAATGCTTATCTGGATTCACATATAAGATTTTTGGATATGTACTAGTTTTATTCAAAGAACAAACTGAAAGATAGCCTAGAAAAAACTAAAATTTACATAAGATAGCTGTGTTTTAATTTCTCAGCCAATGCTATTGGCAATGATTAAAAGTGATTCCCAAATTATGATACCCCTGAAAATTAAGTATACCAAAATATGGTCTAACAATTCTTGACATACAAGATTTAGTAAGTATAACATGTTTACAAAATCACACTTGCAGGATATTTTAAATTTATGTACTTATATACCCAGAGTCTTGCTATGAGGGTGTTTCACATATAAAATGGACTGAAGGACAGTCAAGAATCAACATTAAATAAGGCTCTATGAATAAAGCAATATTTTAAATACTATGGATTCAGAGATAAAATAAAAGTCATTGCCACTGACACATTGTTCACGGAAGTATATGTGTAAATGAATAATAAAGATACATCATAATACACATACGCACACACATTCAGTAAATATTGATCCTACTTAAGTCTGGTGTGTTAGAACAGATTTACCTTCTAAGAACTATTAGATCAATTCAGTCAAACCATCTGTAAGGATATTCTAGGCAAAAGAAACAGCATAAGATAAAAGTCTAAAGCGTGTGGACAGTCTGGGGCCCAACACAGATCAGACGTGGTTAGAGAAAGAACCGGTTGTCCAAGGGACACACGGTATAAGTAAAAGTTGGTTTGTGCACACACTTTATCCAAACAACAGGGAACTAGAGGGTTATAAAGGTGATGAAAAATGGAAACTGAATTCAACAGACGGACTCCACCAGCACGTGATTCTAGAGAGAAGCAAACAAGGAGATCATGTCGAGCATCATAACTACATCATCCCAGTTCTGCCTCTGCAACCGATTATTTGGGTCATCTTTGCCGATTCATTCACTCTCCAGGCATATGTCAAATGAAATGGCTCACGCAGAGCCTGTCTAGGCCTAGTTACAGCTTAAAATACAAGCTGGAGATCTGACCTGACCACTTTGGTTGTCACTTGATGCTAAAATCCATTCGTGCTTTATCAAATGCATGCAGATGTCATTGTCAGTGACACCAACTAGAAAGCAATGATGAGTACAGGTATTTGATACACATTCTGATATTTTTTTCTTGGCATCTAAAGGGCCGTGAGGTATTTATTTAAACCTCTCTTACTGTAATGGGCATTTCACATACATTTTTAGATATACCTAGCATCATGTGAAAGTTTTGCTTTTGTGACTTGGGCATTAAGCTAGCTGTATAGATTACAAGTGCAATTCTTGACCCTCCTGGGAAGTCTGTGAGCTACCTCCATTGCTTAGTAAGTTTATTTCTGCTGCAACTAATGAGAGGGAATTCTGCTATTTACATCCAAGAATTCTTGCTGATTCAGGAATCTGACTTCTTTCTTTTTTGACTCCGCTTTTTGCCAAACTCTTTTTTCTGCTAGATGAGTAGAGCTTTCCATCATGATCCATGACAGAATGCCATTTCTCTTGGAATAAATAAAAAAAAATTCCTGGTGATCTCCTTTTTTTTTTTTTAGTTCTTTTCAACTCTTTCCAAAAATTTATTTTTTTTTAAATTTTATTGTCAAATTGTTTTCCATACAACACCCAGTGCTCTTCCCCATAAGTGCCCTCCACCATCACCACCACCGCTTTTCCCCTCTCCCCCTCCCCCTTCAACTCTCAGTTCATTTTCAGTATTCAATAGTCTCTCAGGTTTTGCATCCCTCTCTCTCCCCAACTCTGTCTTCCTCCTCCACTTACCCTGGCTCTCCATTAGGTTTCTCCTGTTTTCCTGTTAGACCTATGAGTGCAAACATATGGTTTCTGTCCTTCTCTGCCTGGCTTACTTCGCTTAGCATGACACCCTCGAGGTCCATCCACTTTCCTACAAATGGCCATATGTCATTCTTTCTCATTGCCATGTAGTACTCCATTGTATATCTATACCACATCTTCTTGATCCCCTCATCAGGTGATGGACATTTAGGCTCTTTCCATGTTTTGGCTATGGTGATCTCTTGATAATGCCCAAGGTGGCCAAGGTCCAAATAAAATATTTCAGGACTGAGCAGTGAGCCAGTCTGGTGCTATTGGATCTTCTCTCTGCTATCTCCAAAATCTGATGCAGAAAATGGGTCTATGAAATCTGCTGCTGACACTTATAATCTCTTGATAGAGAGATTGAGTGATAGAAGAGGTAAAAAAGAGAAAGATCAGAAAGAATAGAAAGTGGATCTGTAATGAGAACAAAAATCAAAACTGGTTGGAGGGGAGGAAGGTAAAAGAAAGTATAATGTCTGCCTTGGACTTTGGAACAGGAAGGATTCTCTATGTTTAAATATATCTCAGGTGTCACTGTGCCTTAAATTATACCATTCAGTTATAATTTATTTTGATTAATTATGGCTCTCTTCAGTTGTCTCCTTTACAATGGAGATGTCAAGCACAGGTAACCTATCAAGTCATTAACAACTCCATGAGACAATGAGCCAGAAAGTGTTGAGATTCCCATTGCCTGGCATGCTTCTTTCCTTTGCAGCCCTCATCTTTTTTCAATTGCACCCTGCATTCTTCCCCAGCTGTCACTCCCCTTTTCCTGAAAAATCGCTCTACCTATAATCTCCCACTCTATTTTCACAAGCTTTTACAAAAATCATTTTTAAAGATTCACAGAGTCACATTCTCCATGTGACTGTAATGGGGATTTGCTTGCCCAAGGATATGAAATCTCTAGACGGGGAGACTTTTGATCCTTTCTTTTCCTATTGCCTGTATCTCTCCCACCTCTGCGAGTTTTGTAGAGAGAAATGTTCAGTTTTGCTTTAACCTTACAAAGCATGCCTACAGAGTATCGTGGGGCCCTGATACAGCCTTACACTAACAGGCTCACATGGCTTTTTTGGTCATTCCTTTCAGGAGTCAAGAGCCTGGCTGGATCACCTGAAGATCTTCGGTATTTTACTCTTCCCACAGTTCTGTCTCCTTAGACACCTTCGACTTGTCTCCACACAGCTCCTTCCACACCCTGTATGCAAAACTGACATGCAAAATACATTTGGGCAGATTCTTTGGACATGCATATGTTACCTGAATACAGCATATGTTTGTGCAGAGGCTGCAATGGCAGTTAATGTATATAGTGTTCTACGTGACTTCAACTGTGTAAGGTTACATGACAGAAAATGTGAGTAGCTTCTAGGAGCCCCAGTCAGGGCATATGCCTTCCAAAATACTACTTCTCCATGTTTTTCTCTGTGGAGTACACTTGAGAGATGCACTTCCAAGGAAGAAGCCCCTATTGGCCATTCTCAGTAGACCTGATTTTTCTTCTCTTTAAGATAATGTAACCAAATGCACTCTCTATCAAAGCCATTGAAGACTGCTTTAAATGTAAACATGTCATTTTTTTTCCACAAACATTCCTCTTGTTGGTAACACATGCTTATTACAGACCTCACTGTTGGTTAGAACACACGGGTAGGGGGGTGTCTGGGTGGCTCAGTTGGCTAAGTGTCTGACTTCAGCTTAGATCATGATCTTGCAGTTTGTGAGTTCCAGCCCCGCATCAGGCTTCCTGCTGTCAGCATACAGTGTGCTTCGGATCCTCTCTCCCCCTCCTCTCTCTCTGCTCTTCTCTTGCTTGTATTCTCTCTCTCTCTCAAAAATAAATAAATGTTTAAAAAAAAAAAAGAACATACAGGTAGGAAGCATCACCTCAGCCTAGGGTTGCATGACTGAATTTCTTGTCTACCTCTCAAATACCTCCCACATTTGCTGTTCTAACAATGCCTTCTTTACCCTCTTTGTCATCTTAATTTTCCTTTTTGTAATTGCTTCCTCTTTTAGCATATATTTCCCAAGTATATAAAAGCGACTCACTCTTAATAACTGTACCTTTTCAAAATTATATAATACTGTCAGCTCTTTTCTCCTCTGCTGGGAAGGAGAACTTCACCCATTCATCCTTGTCTAGATTCTCTAACCTAGTATTTACCTACCATTTTTGGAAACAGATGGACAAGACATTGGCCTAAATCTTTACCTGGCTCTGCTTTCAGCACGGCTGGCTGAGAGTTTTGAGCAAACACTGATGTTTAGCAGGTAGCAACATCTTCACTTTGTAAGGGTCAAAAGAGGACTCAGAGAAGCATATTTCACTATAGCAGCACAGTTGAGCTAGAATGTTCACCCCAACAAATCAGTGTAAATATTTTCCACGTCTGTTCTGTGGCTTCTCCTAGCCACACACCTTGAAGGCTCTGATAATAAACACACATGTAGTCAGAGGATTTTCTATTGTCTTTTCACCAAATCAGTGAAGATCAGACATATTCATGAAAAAGATGTGTAAGCCTTGTATCTTCAAAAGGACAGAGACACACTGGGTTTTAGTATGTATGTAAAATTTAAATTTAATGAGATCTACTCATTTATATACTGAGGAGTGGGGAAATAGAAATCAGGTGTGAATGTAACCTGATATTTTGTTATAATATTTTTTAATTTACAGAAAGCATATTATTTTAATGGAAGATATAGGTCTTATTTTAACTGGTTGTTACATTATATCTTTGAAAAATATTTTTAAAATATTGATTTTCTCATTCATTTTGAAAATATTTCTAATGAGTTTAGCTTCAAATGGAATTTATTCACTTATTTGTATAACTTTAATGTTGTGCAGTTTTTCTTTCTGAAATTGTCGTAAATAAGAATGAGCTTTGGTTTCAGCTGGTGGCATTTATATGACCGAAAGAGATGAGTTATTGTAGAGTCTGAGTGAAAAGATGTTGGTAAATTGGCACTCATCAAAAAGGCCCATTTATTATTTCGTGTCTAATTAAATATAATAAACCCACTTTAAGAGGCTTTGCTCATGTGATGCGCAGTGCCGCTCTCACTCCATAATTGAATGACATGCCCTTTATCAGCCACATTTATGTGGAATGGAACAAACAAGCTGCATCCTTAGTTCTGATGACATTGGCTGGGTTCTCCTTTCTGGGGATAAAGATGGACCTCTCAGGATACATGGTCTTCCTGATTATGCGGGTGTCATATCCTTTTTACAGAGTATCGGTCTTGGCTTATAAATTTGCATGGAGTACGGTTTGAGTTTCATGGGCCATTAACAACTGGTTTCTCAACTCAAGGCTTTGACTTCCCAGCCCAGTGCTCAGTGAAGACCTTGCTGAGGCCGTGGGTGCTGCCAGTCCGTCACTCAAGGGCATGCTCCCTGGCATGTGCTTTGCTGGGGCCAGCTCCCATGCACACGCTCATGTTGAGGAAAACCCAGTTTGTACAGACACGCAATGCTCACGGGGAAATATCACTACCATCCCCAAAGGGATACTGGTTTAGCAGCTACTGTTAATCATTGTTTGTATATATACACAACACGTCGCATAATGCATAACCTGAATGATTCTGTTTTCTATAATTGTTAAAATTTCAAATGCCTATATATAAAAAAGAATTGTAAATAAGAAACCAATGTTTTCATATAATAATATCCCAAAGGCAGTGTCTCTAAGGTAGCAGAAAAAAACAGACTCAGCAAACAATCAACCAAAAAATTAAAAAAAAAATTTAAAAAGTGTATGTGTGTGTGTGTGTGTGTGTGTGTGTGTGTTGGAGCACGTTATTTAGAAGACATTACCTCTGCTTGACCCAAAAGCGGTACCCAGACAATCAGAGGCTTTTCACTGTGTCCCCTGTCTTTGCAATGCTTACTCTGCTCACCATCCCACAGTGGGAGCCGTTTCCCAGGACGCAGAATGGAGAGGACAATGTACTGAGACCATCTGGACGGCACAGGTGACTGAACTCAGTGCAAGCCTCCGCATAAACCTAACATTCTGACCTGCAGGTGATGAGATCCACTCCCCCGTGACCTCCTGGGATAAGCACTGTAAGTACGCACCCTTACGTGTTAGTGCTCCCAGTGAGCACTCGGAGCGGCTGGCCTCTCTCCTTGGTCCCTCCTTACCCTCCGTGTACTAGGTAGGCAAGTTTGCCGCCCCACATTGTCTGAGAGAGACGGGATTGAAATGTGATGACAGAGGAGAAATTGCTCCTTAAAGCAGCAGGTCTCTGCCTTCATAAAGAATGATTCCTCTCTGAAAACAAAGGAAACCCCAAACCCTTTGTTCTTAGGGTCCTACCCCACCTTACGTTTAACAAATGATCCCACTCTCATAAAACACAGAGTCTTAATAAGGGAGGGAGGGAGGCACCTGCCAGGACAAACGATCTGAATTCTGCCATTCACTAGCTGGCTGGCATGGACAAGTGACTCAAGCACTAGGTCTCCATGCTCCTGCCCAGGCCCTGGGGTTGCCTTGTGTAGGGCTTATTTGCTGTATTTTGGCAGGGCTCATGTCCCATCGCGGAAGCTAAAACTATTTGTTTTCCAGCCTGCTGGCAGCCAGTGCATCAGCACATCCAATGAATTTTACTGTTTGCTCTTTGTTTTTGTTTCTGTGTTTAACATACAGAGAAAGAGAAAGATACATAATGTCGCTATCGGTGGGGTCTCATCCTGGTGGTGAGGGCCAGAGCCATGTCTGGTGTCCAATCACAGCGTGTTCTTGGTGCACCAGATTTCAAGTTTCCAAAGCAGCACGTCAGAGTTCCTACAGATTTTTGTTATGGTTTTATTTAACCTTAAAAAATGTAAAGCATTTGTTTTATATTATATGCACTGAAAAGTATCTATAAACATAGAATTTAAAGAAGATTGAACATTCGCATACATCCATATATTACCACTATTAAGGGGCACCTGGGTGGCTCAGTCAGTTAAGTGTCCAATTCTTGATTTCGGATCAGGTCATGATCACACGGTTTGTGGGTTCCAGTCCTGCATCGGACTCTATGGGCTGAGAGTGGGGAGCCTGTTTGGTATTATCTCTCTCCCTCTCTTTCTACCCTTCCCTCTTTTAAAAATAAATAAATAATTATTTTTTAAAAAAGGAAGCAGGGATTAAGAATACATTTAAATCCTCTTATATTCCTTGCCACTTGCATTATCTTCCTCCTCCTCAGAAAGAAGTATTGTTTGAAATTTATATTAATTATTGTTCTGTCCTTGTAGTTTTATCACATATGAACATATCCCTACACAATGCATTGTGTGGTTCATTTTGTCTTCTTTTGGACTTTACATAAATGAAGCCTGTCTACATATTCTTTAGTGATTTTCATTTTTCAATTGGGTTTTTTTGAACTTATTCATGACCTTGTGTGTAGTTTCATTTCATTTCCAGTGTTGTACAGCAGGTGGTTAATCCACAGTTCGAGGGAGCGAGGAGCTTTTCAAAGCCAGCAGTGCCTGTGTCCTACCAAAAGCAACGAGACCCTTATCTCCAGGGTAGGTTACACATTTCTTATGTGTAGCTATGGTTGATACCCACTGCTTGTTAGCATTGCATTGTTAACTACATCACATTTGGTTTTCTCTTCACTTGCTTGTAGATTTTTTACTATTATAGACAATACTGATCTAGATAGTCTTATAAAATACAATTCCTGAGGACATATGCAATATTTCCTGTATACAATACACATAAGAATAAAGTGTTCTGGTACCTGTTCAAATTAATAAATGATGACAAGTTGTTTTATGAAACAACTTGCCAACATTTGATATTTTCAGACTTTAAGATTTTTGCCAGGACAGTAGATGAGCAATGCAGTATTGTGATGATTTCAAATTTCCCTTCTGTAATTATTACTGGAAATGTGCATCTTCTTATATGTCTTTTAGTCATATGTTTTGTTCTTTTTTTTTTTTCTGGTGAATTTTCTGTTCGTGTTTTCACCCATTTTTCTTTTGGGAAGTTTGTCTTTTATAGATTTGAACAAGTTCTTAATACATTCTGGAAACCAGCTCTCTGCCTTTGTCTTTGAAAATGTTCCCATTGATAGGTTTTCTATTGCTCATTTTATGGTGTCTTAGGATGAACAGAAATCTTAATTTTAATGTAGTCATAAGTGTCAATCTTTTCTTTTATGAGTAAACTGTTAAAATATATTTTTAAAAGAAATCTTTCCTTACTCGCATGAAGTTATTTATATTTTCCTTCGTTAAAGGTTTTTCTTACACATTTAAGTCCACAATCCATGTCTAGTGTGTGTGTGTGTGTGTGTGTGATATAAGCTAGAGATATCATTTAATTTTTATTCTTTATAGATAACCAGGTGTTCCAGTTCTGAGCTTTTCATTCTATTCCACGGATATGCTTGTCTTTTTCTGTGTCAATACTACACTGTTTTAGTAACAACAGATTGTTTTATCGATTCTTAATATCAGTCATCATTCTTTTTTTCAGGAGTGTGTTGACTATTATTGGAGCTTTGCTCTACCAAATAGATTTAGAATTAGTTTACCAAGTTCTATGATAAACACTCGTGTGATTATGACTGGGGTTGCATTGAGTCTATAAGTAATTAGGGGAGAATTAATATGTGTATAATAAGTGGACTTCCCCATCTACGGATATTATATATTCTATTTTTGTTAAAGTCTTTCAATGACACCTTATAGTTTCCTACAAATTGTTCATGCATACAGTTTCTTAATTTAATTCCAAATATGTTGTTTTCTGGTTGCTAGTAAAAAGGTGTTTTAAAATAATTTTCTAATAGTTCTTTGTTGATGTAGAATGTCATTTTTTATTTTTGTAAAAATATATGTGACATAGTATTTATCATTTTAACTCCTTGTAAGCATACAATCCAGTAACATTAAGTACATTCATAATGTTGTATAACTATCACCCTCATCTATACCCAAAACTTTTTCATTACCTCTGACATAAATTATGTACCATAAACAATAACTTCCTAGGGGCGCCTGGGTGGCTCAGTTGGTTAAACATCCAGCTTCGGCTCAGGTCATGATCTCATGGTTCATGGATTCGAGCCCCGTGTCAGGCTCTGTGCGGATAACTACCTCAAAGCCTGGAGCCTGTCTTTGGATTCTGTGTCTCCCTCTCTCTCTGACCCTTCTCTCTCTCTCTCTCAAAATAATAAATAAAACATTAAAAAAATAAATAATAACCTCCTAATCCCCTTCCCTACAGCTTCTGGTTATTTTATCCTACTTTGTGTCTCTACAAATTTGCCTATTTTTGGTACCTTACATAAGTATATAAATGGAATCATAGACTATGTGTCTTTTTGTGTCTAATTTCACTTAGTGTAATGTTTTCAAAGTACATCAATTTTGTAGTACATATCAAAATTTCATTTCTTGTTACTACTGAATAAAATTCATATGTTATCCACATAATATATAATTAATCCACTATATATCTATATCTATATCTATATCTATATCCATCTATATATATCTTAGTAGATGTGAAGGCACATCTCATTATGGCTTTGATTTGTATTTCTCTAATGATTAATGACTTTAAATATCTTTGCTAAAATGTTTATTGACCATTTGCATATCTTTTTAGGAATGTCTGTTTAAGTCCTTTGCTCATTTTTATCAGGTTGCTTTCATTGTTGAATTGTAGGAGTTGTTTATATATTCTGGATTTTAACCCCTTGTCAGATATATGATTTGCAAATATTTTCTTTCATTCTATAGGCTGCTTTTTCATTCTATTGTTTGTGTCCTTTGATGTACAGAAGTTTTAAATTTTGATATAGTCCAACTTACGATTTTTTTTTTTGCCTGTGATTTTGGTGTTATACCCTTAAAATTGTTGCAAATTTAAAATTATGAGGACTTTTCCCCCAATATTTTCTTTTAAGAGTTTTATAGTTTTAAATCTCAAGTCTAGGTCTTTTGATCCATTTTGAGTTAATTTTTGTATATGGTATGAGGTAAAGATCCAACTTTATTCTTCTGCATGTGGATACCGGTTTTTCCCAGCACCATTTGTTGTGATGGTGGAATGTCATTTTACAGATCCTCATTAAAACCTTACTTTTTCTAATAACTTCTCTATATACAAATTAATCTTATATTAATTTAGATTTTCTATGAACACATGTGTATCAAGTGTTATGCTTCTTTTCTAATCCTTATACATTTTTCCTTCTTCCCTCCTTCCTTCCTTTTCTCCCTTTCTTTCCTTGTGCCCCTTCAGAAATGATCTTTGTGTTAGTAGAGATCACCATAAATCTTGTTGTCAACATTGACTCTTGATAATCAATTACCTTTGATTTTGTTATCATTGTTTCCAACTATCTCATTAATACTTTAAAAATACGTTTTTTTTTTTTAAAGCTGTGCCCAGTTTTTAGTTGTGTTCTTTTTTGAATGTTTCTGTGAACATTGCTTTCCTAGTTAAACTAGTCAGACTGATTTGTTGTTTGCAACCAAGAGCCCAAATGAAACTTCTTATAAGGAAAATGAGAAAAACCTGCCTATATGCTTTATATATTAACCTAATGCCAGTTATATGATAACCAGTCAGTAAATATTAAATTTTTTAATGTTTATTTATTTATATTTGAGAGAGAGAGAGAGAAAGAGAGATGGAGAGAGAGAGACAGTGCGTGAGCAGGGGAGTGGCAGACAGAGAGGGAAACATAGAATCTGAAGCAGGCTCTAGTCTCCGAGGTGTCAGCACAGAGTCCAGTGACCCAGTGTAAGGCTTGAACTCATGAACCACGAGATCATGGCCTGAGCTGAATTCAGAAACCTAACTGACTAGTCACCCAGGCACGCCACCAGTCAGTAGATTTTAATTGTTATTGCTTTCATTATCATTGTTATAATTTATCTTATGAAGGCATCATGCCATCTCAACAATATTTCCCTTAAAAAGATACTCCCTGGAGTATAATACTTAGCACAGACATGTATCTCTTTTGGGCAAATATCAGGCATGAATGAAGTAGTTGTTGAGGAGGAAGTGAGAAGGCTCCTATCACTTCATATATTATGACTTGGAAAATAGCACTTTTTTTTCTGGTTATACAGCTTTCCTTCTGTAGATTTTACTTTAACATGGGAACATTCCAATAGATAATGGTGTTTGTGTCAAATTATAGAACATGATCATAATGAGAGCAAGACTACTAATTTTACTTTTGGAATATTGATAAGTGTCAAACTACTGAGCACAAATTCATTAGCCAGCTGTACTCCTTCAGGCTGGAAGTTGGTGAATAAGCAAGTGTTTGTTTAATTCCGAATCGTCTCTATTTCTCTTCAAACCATGAAACTTCTGGGACATCTCCTTATGCATATGCACAAAGAGTAATTAGTAATGTCACATTTGAATTTCATTTGCTTCTGGTTTGATTTAGACTTCTGATTCTTAGTATTTTAATATAATTTGCAAATTTTTTATTGTTAAGATTAAAGTTTCCCAGTGAGTGTAGATTTTAATATGTTGTATACCTGACTCTTCTTTTTAGAAATCTCAGGCTGCCAATAGGTTTTATACATAATGTGTGCCACTTAGAAGATTTGTATGTGAGGAGACCCTCACTCAAACTCTATTTTATAGACTGTCTTCCTGAAAACATTCAGTGAAGTGTTTTAAAATATTTTCTTGAGAAAAGATAGAAATAAGCTTTGATAAGCTATTGCACTCAAGCACCTCATATGAAATCTTACTGTTAATTCCTTAAGAAAAATAAATTTCACATTATCTCAATTAACAGAACTTTGTAATTATTAAAATTTTGCAAAGTTCCTTTGAGAAAACATTTTGAAAAAATGTATGATAAGTAGATACTTTAAATTGCTATAGAGAGCAGCTGGTTGAATGAAAATAAATTATGAGCTGACTTCATGTCTACAGATCATTTCTAACCAAAGGCAATTACAAAAAGAGCCAGACCTCCATGAATGGTTTTTTGGAAACAGTTCATTGTAGATGAAACTCTTTGCACCCATTTCTCCCTAGAACTGGGGTGTCAGAGCTACTTAAACTTTTAAAATATTTATTCACATACAGGGGTATGGTAGGCAAGACAATGGCCTCCCAAAGATGTTCATGTCCTAATCCTCAGAATCTATGAATGTGTTAGGTTACCAGGCAATGGGGGATTAAGGTTGCTAATCAATTGACCTTAAAATAGGGAAATTATCCTGGATTATTTGGATGAATCTGAATGTAATCACAAAGTTTCTTAAATGGGGAAGAGAGAGACAAGAAAGAACCAGAGACCCAGAGGCTTGGGAGGGACTGAACTCAATCTTACTGGCTTTGAAAGTTGGGGAAGAGGTCAAGCCAAGTGGGCAGCTTGATTTTATCCAAATAAAGGCAAGGAAACAGATTCCCTCCAGAACTTCCAGAAAGGGTGCACCTTGCCAGCAGCTTGATTTTAGCCAAATAAAACCCATTTCAGGCTTCTGATCTCCTGAGCTATAAGAAAAGAAATATGTGTCATTCTGAACCACAAAGTTTGTGGCAATTTGTTTACAGCAGCAATGGGAAACTAATACAAAGGGCAAAATCAGTGTGATAGTACATGAACTTGCACAGAATGTTTTGAGCAGAGAATAAAAGAACTGCAGGATACCGTTCCAACTGACCTCTAGGTATCTTAGTCTAAAGTTCCCACTTTTTGTTTATGCACCCTAATTCGAGCCATTGACAAGTGTTCTACTACAACTCAGTATGAATGAGGGGGTCCTTTGCAGAGGCCCAGAGACACAAGAAGTGTCATTTACTGTAATTTGAGCAAACGTTCAGACAATTTTAGGCAACTGTGTTCAGGTTGGGTCAGACTGAAAGCGCAGGTATAGATTATCAGTGTTTTAGCAAGCCAAGACAGCTCAATTCTTTGAAGGTACTAAATGGAAAATGCCACCTCATAAAGCTTTAGAGCGAAATTTTTATTTGGAGTAAAACAGGCACGACCAAGAGATATACATAAATGGACATGGAATAATTGATGTGTGACTGGCCACAGAATAGGTAAAGAGTGAAATTTTTGCCCTGGCAGCCAATGGAGAATCTTTAAACCAAGTTTCTGCAGCTAGGGAGACAGGGAGACTCTGAAAGAGATGGAATACCATAGAGCAAAGTTATATAAGTAATGTTCTAATATTTCCTGGGTTCGAGGTTATCTTTTTTGTTGTCTAAAGACAACAAGAAAAGCAAGGTAGATAATTTTTCTAGGTGTTTTTATAGTGGGTTTTCTTGACAACCAATCCACAGCATGAATGTATGTTGGCAGAGAAGGACAACCATCTGCCCTGATTCCAGAGCTTCCCTGCCATATGAAAGAAAAAGTAGAGAAGTATCTATAGTCCTAGAAGTGAATCTGATGAAACATGTGCAGTATAAGCCTAAGGGACCCTGGATACTCTGCAGTTAGGGTGCAATTTCTCATTCGTCAAGTTACTAATTCTGCATCAAGCGCGGTGAGCTGCATGGACGTTTTAGTGTTGGATACAGTAACACATAAGAGGATGATGCAGAAGCCAACCTCAGAAGGACAGAGGGTTTATCCTCTCCTCTCATGAACAAGGGTCTTCTCAGAAAGTGACTTGTAGGAACTGTTAATTAACTGTGGAACTACTCTGCATTATCATGTGCTTATTAGCTATATATGCATTGTATGTACAGGTGTCATCTACATCTCTCTATGCTTAAGTTAATTGCATTAGATGGATAGATCATTATATATATTGAAGTACATAGAATGAGCTTATTTTCTACTAAGACTTTCCTCTTTGTATAAGCCCTATGATAATTGCCCTGTGTATTATTCTTGTGGAGATCTAAACTGGGTGAAATCAGTGTCTTTTGAATGAGTAAACTGAAACCAATGGCAAACAAACTCTTTTATAAAAATGATATGTAAAGAGGCCCTCATTCTGTTTGAGTGCCAACCCTCACATAAATATTATTCAGAGGAAGTATAAGGAGAGCAATACAAAAAGCACTTTGTGCATACATTATATTTATAAAGGCTGAAGTGGATTATTTAATTCTCAAAGAAATAACTATGAAACATGGACTGTTATCATCCCTATTTTCTGTATGAGGGAATTGGGACAGAGTGATACTGGTAACTGGTTCAAAACCAGTCAATAACAGAGTGACAGAGTCTGAATTTAAACCCAGGCTTGCCTGGTCCCAGAGGGCATGGGTTTAGTGAGTATGCCGTGATAGAAGATCAAGGTATTGGGTCACAACCTGAACAGTATATGCATTTTTCATTTTGACACTGTACCTTTTTTTTTGAGTGCTGAAGTTCTCCAACATTTGACTGGATGAGACCCTGATCCAATATCTTTATATCTCGAACTTTGGAGACATGGAGCTTGAGACACAGAAGAGCAAAGATATGTCTATGTTGCCATTGACATACCTTTATCCTTGTCTCAATTTTTCACTCAGTCCAGCGTTTCTTGGGCTCCAGCTTCCTTACCTTTCCTATGCACTTCACTGCTGTTGAGAGGAGCTTGCTTCACATCTGACACGTGTCCACTCATATCAATAAGTACATTGACTCCAGTGGCAAAGAATCTGATTGAGGTGGATACGAGTTGTATATTTCCAGTTATCAAGAATATTGGTGAAACACCTCAAGCCTAGCAAATGACTGGGTGCCCACACAGTGATTTATTCAATGGAATTCACAGTTGAATATTTGTATTATCAGCGGTTCAAAGTAATGACATGTCTAAAGCACAGTGCAAGCTGGCTGAAAGCCTGGATAATTTTTTAGTGAGCCAGCAGATGGCAAATGTAGTTCAGTAGAGAGATGCAAAATAAACTGATCACAAATGTTTTGTGCTAATCATACCACACATGATTGGAGAACAGATTTTTTTATGGCTATTATGTGAAAAATGATGAAAGCCATTAGTTTAATACATAATTAGTATGTTCCATTTTATATATTCATTGTAATATATGCATGCAAATATGTAAACGAGTAAGGCATCATTCAGTATATTTGAAGTGGTCTGAGAAGTCTATGTTAGACCACATTCAACAGGGGGTTGCTGCATAGCTCTAAGCATAAGAGATTGAACATTTCCACTGGGAGAGTCTTACCATTCTGGCATATTCAAGTCGAAATATGAGAGACTTCAACTTCTAGAGGAGGCTTCTTGGCAAGGACCAGTAAGAGAGTACTAATAGAATAGAAAGCTGTCCTGTATTTTTTCTAGTAAAAAACCCCCAAATGAGATGAATCCCCTCTTAAATTCAATCTGTATTCTGGTCTAAATAGTTTGCTGGGGCTGCTGTGACAGGAATCGTGGACCTGGTGGCTTAAACAGGCAGTTTAACATAAATTTATTTCTTCACCCTTCTGGAGGCGAATAGTCTGAGATCAAGGTGTTCAGTTGGGTTGACTTCTCTGAGGCCCTTCTCTATGGCATGTAGATAGCCATCTTCTCCCTGTGTCCTTCATGGTCTTCCTTCTGTGTGCATTTGTGTCTTAATCTCTTCTTTTAAGGACACCAGTTAGATTGGATTAGGATCCAGTCTAATGACCTCATTTTAACTAATATGACCACTTTAAAAACCTTGTCTCCAAATACAATCACATTCTGAAGTCCTTGAGAATTAGGATTTCAACATACATTTGGGTAAATGTAGCTTATAACACTGTCTTATAAATATAATCTTGGAAATAAAATTTTCCCATGGTAATTCCAGCCTCTTTCTAATGAATAAATATTAATAAACATTAATTCAGATGTATTACATGATAGATATAGTTATGCTTAAATTTGCAATTATAATTGCCCAGAATATGGAGTCTAACTACATCACCAAATAATATTCTCATTTCACATAATCAAAGGGTAGATATTAGGTGCTTCATCCCTTTTCCTTCCCAGAGGTAGAATTTATTGCCTCTTGTAGGCTCAAACCACTTTCCAGTTCCCAGATGCACTAATTAATTTGTTCATCAAGTATTTATTGGAATTTTTGTGCTTTCTAGAGTTTATCATTGCTTCACTGTCTGTTTATCTGGTTCAACACTAATGGTTGTATCGGATTACAAACCACTAATGGTGCAATTAAGAATGCTGAAAACAATTGGGTGCTTACTTTGGGCTTGGCATTGTAATAAAATTACTTACATTATTTTATTAATCCTTATGACAATTCTGTGAGGCAGAGAGAGTTTTAATTCCCACTGTATACATGATGAAAATGGGTACAAAGAGATCATGTCAGAGTATTGATTTTTTATTGTTGTCTAACAAACTGTTATACAAACATTAATTGTTTTGCAGGTAAGGAGTTTGGTAGGGTGTGGTTGGATTTTCTGCTCAGAATTATCACAAGGCTGAAATGAAGGAGCCATCTCAACTGAGTTCTCTGGTCTTAGGGCTCCGACAAAAACTTTGCTTCTAATTTCATTCAAGTTGTTGGCAGAATCCAGTGCCT
This sequence comes from Mungos mungo, assembly GCA_004023785.1. Taxonomy (NCBI): domain Eukaryota; kingdom Metazoa; phylum Chordata; class Mammalia; order Carnivora; family Herpestidae; genus Mungos; species Mungos mungo. The sequence goes on from PISW01006374.1 coordinate 30,652, forward strand.
TGTCATTCTAAGAATAAGGTTCCCATTTCCTTGCTGGCCATTGAGCAAGATATTACTTTCAGTCTATGGAGACCATTTGCATTTCTTGCCACCTAGATCTATCCACCGTCCAGCCAGCAAGAGCACATCAAATCCTTCCTGTGCCTTAGATCTGACATCTGACATTCTCTGATGTCGAGATCCAGATGTAAAGAGCTCATATGATTAGGTTAGTCCTACTCATATAATCTTACTTTTAAAAAGTCCACTGTACCATATAATATGACCTAATTGTGGAAGTAACGTTCATTATATTTGAGTCTGGAATTATGCAGATCATGAGAAGCTATCCTGGAAGCCATCTTAAATTCTGCCTCGTATAGTCAGTTGGCTGTCGCCTCACTGATGCTGTATAACAAACCACCATAGAAGCTCAGCAGCATGCAGCCCTAAATAATTATTTAACTCACACATATGTGTGTTGATGAAATGGTTGGGGTGGCCAGGCTTACCTTGGGTACCTTAGCTGGGGCAGTTTTGCTATGTGTGTCTCTTATCCTCTGCCTGAGACCAGCAGGCTACCAGGACCTGATAATGGTTGAGCAAAAGAGCAACCAGGAAGACACAGGGTTCTTAAGGTCTAGACTCAGAATTGGCACTACTGGTACCAGTCACTCCATTTTATGGGCAAGAGCAAGTCACATAGTCAAAGTCAAGGGGCAAAGAAGTATTCTCTCTACTTTTGGTGGGAAAAGTTGCAAAGTCAGAAAGCAAAGAAGGTAGATACAGAGGGGTGAAGAACTATGGTCAAAGATAAATCTGTCGGAGCTCTGATTTGCCATCATAAACTTCTCCCGCACTCCTACTGCTGTTTGCCTTCCAGCACCTGTGCTATCTGAATAGACGAGTTTAGTTTTAATTGCTCCACGTGTGTGTGAATGATCCTTTTATATTTGGTTAAGCAATGTTTTCCGTGAAAAGCTAGACAGTAAATGTTTTAAGTTCTGTGGATTGTACCGTGTCTATCACAATTACTGCACTCTGCCGTTGAGGCCCGAAAGCAAGGATAGACAATACGTAAATAAAACTTCTATTCATAAGAACTGGCTGCAGAATGGATTTGGTGTGTGGGTCAGAATTTGTGGATCTTTGGTTTCCATCCACTTAACTATGATTTGACTAGACCTGGTATTTTGTTCAAAAACTGACAAAACAACTTACATAACAAATTATGCAAACATTCAGTGGCTTCCCCTAACATTTATTCTTATGCAGACGGCTCAGTAGAGGAGCTGATGTTTAACTTATCCTGGATGGGTGGCTCTGCTTCGAGATGCGGGTTGTCTGGGTCTGGATCCAGGCAGCAGGTTGAGTCAGCCCAGCTACACAGGTGTTTGTCCTGGGGACCAGGTGATAGGGGCAGTAATTACTTGCTGCAAACTCTTCTTATAGTGGTTCACCAGAATGGAAGATGCAGCCAACACTCAGCAAACTCTCTGCCCGTGCCAGGTCTAGTGACATTCCATTGGCTAAAATAGTCACAGGGTTGGACTGAACATAAGTAACATGATAAAGTATACTCTGTCCCTGGTGAGAAAAGGAAGGAAGTGAATATTTAGAGAAAAAATATCCAATGATCACACCTGGTCGAATGACAAGCTATGACAGTTTTTCCTAATTATTGTCAATGTTCCCTTTTTTAGACCTAGAAATATTCTGCACAAAAGAGCTCATTTACTAGGATATCCATCTGACTTATTAATGGTGGAATTATTTTAATTCAATAGGAAGCACTCCATTCTAAATATATACATATGAGAGAATGTTTATGGTATTATTTATGAATTTTCTCCTCATTAATTCACTTGAGATATCCATCAGCTGCAAAACAATGGGATGAAAATTGACGAGAAGCAGCCAGTCACTGCCCACAGAAATGATGCCAAGTACCAATCAAATTCTCAGCAGGTAAATTTGCAGAAGCACGGCAAGGAAGTGTGTAGGATCTTCTCTACTGCTGAGCAGGTCAATTTCACTCCTTTTATGGAGCGTCTGAGTGAGATTGGGCCATATAAACCAAGAGGAAAGCCCAGACATAAGGCTGACTCCAAAAATTGAGAGTTATGTATTAGAGCCCGTTTATGAAGCCAGTTATGTAATCTGGCTGGGTGTGAGTGTCACCTTTGTAACTTCTTAAAAATTTCATCCTGGGGATTCTTGGAAGATGGTAGTAGTGGTATCACAGTGTTATAGTCTTTCCAGATCTCCACATAAATCCAGATAGAGCAATTCAACAGCAAATCTGGAAGCCCATGGACAATATTTACACCAAATCTAGGTGTCAGGTGTCCAGATTTCTGCACAGTTTTAGTTACTTACTGCTTTGAAACAAATTGCTTCAGAGCTTAGAGGTTTAACAAAACAATAGCATCTTATTATATCCTCTGATATTTGTAGACTGTAAATTTGCCAGTTCTAGGACACTCAAGAGCTTGCAGTCACATGGTGGCTGGAGCAGTGGGGTGCTGGAGTGGCTGAGGACTGGCCAGGCAATTCGTGCTCTTCATGTGGTGTCAGGAGCTTCTCATATAGTCTCTGCAAATCAGCTAGAATGGGTTTCCTCAAAGCATATCCTTTGGGAAGTCAATTTGCTTACATTATAGCTAATGTCTCCAAGAGTACCCCATCAAGCAAGATGGAGGCTATACTGTCCTTCATCAGCTGGCTTCAGAAGACACTAGTGACATTTCTGTCATATTCTGGGTAAAAATTTGTTTAAAAAGCCAGTTCATTTTCAAGGAGAGGACGCAGACCTCACCTTTCAGTGTGAATGGCATTGTATTGTCTCAAGGCTGTATTGTAATGAAAGCTTACAGGTATTGTCGCAGCACCCTTTGAAAAGTATCCTCTATATAAAGTATCCCTAAAATCCCAAAGGTACAAGTGAGTAGGGACAAATTGTCCTTAGTTTCAAGACATGTTTGTGGGATGAAGATAAAGCCACAGGCAGCATGCAATGGATCTGGGAACAGAAAACTCACAAAATAGCTGACAGGTGTCCTTTGGAATCACAGCAGGTAGATTTCTGGACAGCAGCTGCAATGGAGATGGGATTTGCCTGTTCTAATAGCAGGGGACGGCAAGGGCTCAGTGGTAAGAAGAACCAAGGTGCTAAAAATGTCTAGCCCTTCTGTACTTTTGAAACTGACCTGGCAGTGTTTTGTTATAAATCAGGGTCCACAATGGGAGAAACTTCTGATACTGCATCTATGTGGAAAAGGATGGAACACTAAAGATAAAGGAAAAAATCCCAGATAAAAGAAAGAGAGCAGAGTCAGGATATCTCAGGGAAGAAGTAGTTGCCATGTTTGGGGCCACACAAATGCAATAAGACCTTGATTATCCAGGTCACAAACTAAGGCCAAACATTCTGGATCAAGAACTTAGCAGCTTTAGCCAGTGCCCTGGCTGACGAAGCCTAGAAGAGAATCTAAAAACGAGCAAGTGCCAAACAGGCAGAGGCTGCAAAATGGAGTATTTTGACACACACAAAAAACTCACGAGGAATGATTCCAAAGGCAGAAAGTGATAACTTAGTGTTGTTACTTTTATTTATTCCAAGTTTGTGTTTATAAGACACGACCAGGTGAATAAATACTGGCCGGCAACTTCAGCCAGTTAAAGTTCCTTGCGTTTGCATTCATTCCTTCATTCACTCATCAAATATTTATTGAGTCCCTATCAGGCCCTAGGCACTGGGATAAGAGCTAGGAACAGACCCACTTGGCTTCTTAGCTCACCTGTACCCTCCTCATTTTATCCCCAGTCTGGTCTTGTTTGCAAGTTAACTCAGCTCCACTCTGATTTCTTTGATCTACACATGGTCACAAAGTTTGTGTTTGTTTTCTTGAGTTTAGCATCCTCTTCTTCCTGTTGTGCTATGGATGGGCTAACACCTTTGTCTTCGTGGTTTACATTGTAGAGAGATCTGTCTACCATAGACTTGGATTCTTGGGCTCTGGAAATGTTAGTGTTGTTCTCCTTATGTTGGTGTATTAAGAAGTTTCTGGTAAACTCTATGGGGAGAGGATTTTGGCAGACAAACAGTGATTGAAGGTTTACTAATATGTTGGGCACAAAAGAGCAATATTCAACACACAGAAGAAATATGATCTATTTCTCAAATTTTAGACCAGCAATATAACTTAGAGAATATAGAAAGATGAATAACTATTTTGTCCTTTACTGTATTTCTTTATATCATACGTCTCAAGAAAAATTAAGTCCTCAAGTGAAGATAACAATTTGATTTTTTATGAGCACTTGAGTTGGTAAAGTGAGATATTACCACAGGCCTTACTTGTCAGATTTGCAAATGACAGACCTGTGAATATAAGGGGGCTAAATAATATTCTTGCCTGAAAGTAACACCATTTTACTTTTATAAGGAAGTAGATCCAAAGATTACCAGCAATTAGGATCCATATTTCCATTGAATAGAAAGATAATTTTTAATCTCTTTTAAAACCTGTGATGGGTACATGTTTCTGGGTCATATTCCACTTGAAACATTGAGTTTTGGTGTTAAAAATTCAAAAGAAAACGTTAGGAAGCAAGAGGCCTTCATGAAAATAAACCTTAGAATGTTCTTAAAGACTGCTGATTTTCAGAATTTAGTACAATTTTCCTGACATCACCATGTATTAATTGCAATAAATCCAGTCATTGCAAAACTATGTAACATTGCCCTTTTAAAGCCTGAAGAATGAAAATATAGTCAAGTAATTGATGCTAAGTTGTTCTTTCTGACAATATTTAACTAAAAGGTTTAATTGCTTCTTAAGGCAATTCCTTATTTTTTTCAGTACTTAACTAGTACCCTCAGTATAGAGGTACTTATCCACTTATAAGCAACTAATCACTCATCAGCTCACTGAGTGCTCCGTTGTCTTTAAATGTGTACGTGGGAGAAGGGGAGGTAGGCAAGAATCCAGCTCTTTTTTTATTGTCTTTCAAATGGGGACTCTATTTGTCACAACATTGATCTTACTCATCCTGAGTCTGGCTAAATAACAATGTCACTGTATAGAATCCGAGGGAGGGTGAATAGCTTTAAATCTATACTGAAATTATGAAACTTGTCAAAATCACAATTGTTGATCAATACAAAACGTTAATCTTTTCTTTGCCGAGATTAACAGGAGTGGAGCTTCACGTAACCCTCCTATGGTACTTTGCAAAGACCTGGGGCACATGCCCTCTACCTGATCCTCACAGTAACGTCGCAAGCAGTTTTTCTTTTTCTTTTCATTTAGAAAAGAAAACTGAGGCCAATCTATGGGAGGAAATACAAAATCAATACATGTTTATACCACAACTAATAAGTCTCCCCACCAAAATCATATTGATAAGAGTTCCTACAAAATGTTAGGTCATTAATACAACAAATGTGTAATGTGAAGGCTGCTCTTTCCATTGCACAGAGGAACCTGAGTTAGTAGAATTTCATAACACAACCAGGATCACACAGCGACTGCAAGGCAAATTTGGGACTTTCCCTTCAGATCGTTTGGATTTGAAATCCATTCTTTCTTTGTCGGAGTTGCATATTGCATTTATCTAAGGCCTGTTTTAATGTAGACAGATTGATAGCTTCTTTATGAATGCAGTCTGAGTTGTGAGTCTGTATGATGTCTTTAGAAATCAGTTACTACTTTTCCCATACATTTTATCCATACTTTTGACGAATTCTTTAAGTATTTATTTAAATTTCATTAAATTTTATTTAGTTACCATACAGGGTAATATTAGTTTCAGGTGTACAATTCAGTGATTCGACCCTTCCATACACCGCCAGGTGCCCATCACAAGTGCACTCCTCCGTCCCCATCACCGTTTCACCCACCCCCCACCCCTCAGGTAGCCATGAGTCTGTTCTCCATAGTTAACGAAGAGTCTGTTTCTTGCTTTGTCCCCTCCTCTCTTTTTTTCTTTGCCTATCTGGTTTGGACTAATTCTTTTTTTACACATTAAGAAATAATTGAATTTGGCCAGAATGAAATTGGAAGATAAATTTCTTTCCTTGGGGGGAGATGTTAAGAGTCCTGTTTGATTGTCAGAGGAGTTGACCGCGTTTGCAAGTCTGTGCGCTCCAAGCAGCCCTTTCACCTTTTGAGGAGAGTTCCCCAGGAGAAATCATTTCTGGCCAGACCAACTCGGTCTCATACTGTTCTTGTGCCAAAGATCCTTCGGCACCTTATCTTGTTAAAGGCTTTATCTGTGTCTCCTCTATCTTTTTTGTTAGACTATCCTTGATTAACACTGTTCCTCAGGCTCTCTTCTCTTTTGTTATATAAAAAGAACTTCCCACTTTCACTCTAGTTCCCCAGTGAAGGGAAATCTGTAGACCACCTATGCGAATGCTGTGTCCTGCAGTGAACAAATAACTCTATCAGAAGCATTGAGCTTTTTTGTTTATTTTCGCTGGTGAGTCCTTAATGCGTTTGCTCAGTGTCAAATGGACTTATTCCAAACAAGCTTAATAAATGACATTTCTAATTCAGTTGGCTTATTCCTTAATATAATTGTAGGTTAATAAAAACAGACATTAATCATTTAGTACACTTTATATCCTTAGCTTCTGTATTTTTAATTGCCTTGAAAAGCGTTGGATATGTTTATTAATATTTTTTATTTAATGAGCATTCCACATATATTAGACTATGTACGAATATAAATAAGTATGTGTGCGCATGTAACTACTGGCTTCTATAGTTTCTTCCAAGTTAAAATGATGAGTTTAGCATTCCTCTTTTGACAGTTTTTATTAGTAGCAGTATGTCTTTCTGAAGGACTGTGATAGTCCGTTTATATGATAGGGCAAAAGAATGTTCTGGTAAAGTCAACGAGGGAGGATTGTTAATCTTCTTGTTACCTGCAGGCATCTAAAAGACTAAAGTGAAAACCTAGAATCCAGTCATCTGAAAATGTGCTTGACTGCTTAGAGGAGTTGCCTCGTCAACAACCGGTCTCTCTTGACCCGTTTCTCCCAAGAGCCTACTTCCGGGGAACAGTCGGTTCTTGGGGGCTGCATCTCCAAGAAGAGTTACTGGACAAGCCCATCTCCCTGGCCACAGGGATTCATTCAGAAGTCGGCTGGAGACTGAGGTGAGTTTTTTCTGGGAATGCTGGCACTCGGATACTCATCTAGTCATCTCTGGCCGCTGTTTAAATTCCTTCTTGGCTCCCCACAGCTTTTGGAGAAAGTTCAAGCCCTTTCTTTCAGCATTCAAGGCCTTTTGTAAGCCAGCCTCTGCCTTATGTCTCTAGATTCATCTACTGCCTCCTCCTCTCTTGCACCCTGCCCCCCCTCCCCACGACACACACACTCAAAGTCTGTTTCAAGAGCTCTTTTTACTAAAACTTCCCTACGTGAAACGTTTTCATAGTCGATGGCTTTGTGCATTGCAGTTCCTTGCTTAGAGCTTCTGTGCCCTGCTTGCCTCTCCCCACCTGCCCTGTAGTGATTAGATTTCTTTGTTGCTGTAGACATGGTCCAGTATCACCTCCTCTGAGAGTATTTCCTGACAGATGCAGAGTTTGGTGTGATCATTCATGCTCCCATGGCTTAAACCTCAGAGTCTACCACAGCATTCATCACATTACATTGTAATTGTTGGTTTTATTATATGTCCCTAGAAAACACTGTGAATTTCTAGAAAGCATGGACTGTGTTTTAGTCATGAGACTACAATAATAGAAGAGTATGTACTTTGGAGTCTGATGGACCTTTACCAGCTCAGATATTTACTGCATGCTTAGCTATAAGCAAGCTCCCCTATTTTCTTGAGCATTAACTTAATGCTAAACGGAGCTACTAATGTCTACTTCTTAAGAAGATTGTTTATATAAGAAATGCTATATAAATCACTTAATATGGTACCAGTCACATTTCCTGTTATTATAAAGCATTCAATATATTCAATAAATGAATAAGTGCTCATTATTAATATAAAAAAATTATAGGGTGTTTAGGTTTCATCCCCATTGAGATGTAGCTTCTACAACACCATTCTAACATCTTTTAAAAAGATGTTCTCAAAATTACCATTTGAGGTTACCATTGGTCTATTAATGACTTACAAAATTTTCCATCTTTTGACTTTCTCTGCATTAGATTAATTCCATCATTTTATTCCACAAGATTCTCTCTGTGTTAGATTCTATGGTACATTAACTCTTTCTATCTATCCAGCTTTGGATCATCAGCAAATTTGAATGGTATGCCAACTTTATTCTACCAAAGACATTAATAATTTTTAATGAAAATGGAGGATTTAGGTTATGGTCAGAAGATAACAGCAGCATACTTTTGATATTTTCTTGAAACTCCTCTAAAAAACCATGCAAAACAACCAAAGGCTATGTATCAAAATTTCAAATTCTACAAAGAACATCTTCAGCACAAATAGGTGACAGGATTTCATGGTGCTCTGATTATGGCTGCTAAAAAAAACCATCTTCAAAGCTTAGTGGCACCAGATACCAACCACTTAATTATATGTCATGATTCTTATTAGTCACAACTTTGAGTACTGCTGAGTTTTCTATATCATGGCATATCAGCAAAGTCCACTTGGAAGAATTCAGTTAATCTGTGAGCTGGAATGGCGGGTCCAAATGGCTTCATTCTTGGCAGGGATGACTGAAAGTTTGCTTTACGTAACGCTTTTGATGGAAAACCTATGCATAGCCTTGCCAGTGTGGTGGCACAGGTTTTCATGAGAGAGTGTTCAAGCAAATCAGGCAGAAACTTCAGGGTCTTTTACAACCTAACCTCAGATGGCACATAGCATTACTCTTTTATACTCTGTTAGTCAACACCTTCCCATATTAAAGGAGAGGTGGTATAGACTATATCTCTGGATGGAAGCAGTTGCAAGAAATTTGTAGCTGTGTTTTAAAACCACTGTAATATTTTTATGGCCATGAATTATTTACATTCTTTCTGAATGCAAAACACCCTCCCCTCTTCCCAAGATCCTCCCCCACCACCCCACCAAGTCTCATCACATTATGGCATTAGCTCAGATTTGAGGTAAGGATCTTATCCTAGTGGAGAAACAGGCACCCTCTTACACTGTTGGTAGGAATGTAGACTGGTACAGCCACCCTGGGAAACAGTGTGGAGGTTCCTCAAAAAATTAACAACAGAACCCCTCTATGACTCAGCAATAGCACTGCTAAAGATTTACCCAAGGGATACAGAAGTGCTAATGCATAGGGGCACATGTACCCCAATGTTCATAGTAGCACTGTCAACAATAACCAAATCATGGAAAGAGCCTAAATGTCCACCAACTGATGAATGGATCAAGGAGATATGGTTTATATATACAATGGAATACTACATGGCAATGAGAAAGAATGAAATCTGGCCATTTGTGGCAACATGGATGGATCTTGAGGGTGTCATGCTAAGTGAAATAAGTCAGACAGAGAAGGACAGATACCATATGTTTTCACTCATAAGTGAAACAAGAGAAACTTAACAGAAGACCATGGGATAGGGGAAAAAGGGAAAAGAGTTAGGGAGAAGGAGGGAGGCAAACTATGAGAGACTCTTGAATACTGAGAACAAACTGAGGGCTGATAGGGGATAGGAGGAGAGGGGGAGGAGGGTGATGGGCATGGAGGAAGGCACTTGTTGGGGTGAGCACTGGGTGTTATATGAAAACCAACTTGACAATAAACTATAAAAGAAAAATAAAGAAAACCACAGTGGAAAAAAATAAAAACAATCCAAAAAGAAAAGAATCTCATCCTATAATTAAGGTGCTATTGAGGTTCCTCAGATTCAGCACCTCTCATTCTGAAGACCAGTGGACCAAAGACGCAAGTTATCTGACCCTATCCACCTGTGGCCACATGTACATACCCTATATACAATGGTAGGACAGATAAAAGTTATTGACATAGAAACTCTCGAGAAAGTGGGAGAAACCAGGACACAAAGAAGTCACTCAAATCCAGCTGGACACATTACCACTTACTTTATTGGGGCTCAATCTTGCTTCTTGGTAAAGATTTTCTGTGGTTCCTGACTCTGTTCTCTGGACTCTTGGTTCTGCCCTGTAATGCTGTGGCTATTGTGTCCATATTTCTTCCATTACCATGTTTGAAACTGAGTAGTTTTCTCAGCCTGCTTGCTACATGAAGGTATTTGTAGATCCAAAGAATTTTTTTTCTTTTTTCTTTCTTTCTTTTTGCTTTTAATTTTATTAAATTTTCATCAGTTTCTGTCCAAGTTGGTACAATTTCTTTAAACACTACATATGTTGAAATATACCTATTTATAATCCACTCTGTCAGATAAAAGCTAGGTCCATCAGTGTGTGAGATATGTCTTTTCTCTTGAGCTCTTTGTGAAGCTGCTGTTGGACAAAATCTTTATGAGTCTTGGAAGCTGTACAGTCTACCCTAGAAGGACTAAGAAATAGCCTTAAGATGCTTAGATGTTGTTTTGCTTCACTGAGGTGGTATGTGAGGTACTTCTTCACATCTTTCTGAGATATTAACAAAGTGTCTTAAAGGCACATTCTTGATTCCCTGACACCAGTGGTTCTCATGGAGGGGAAGACACTTGACAATATTTAGAGCAATTTTTGGTTTTCACAAATTGGAAAGTGCTACAGGCATCTAATAGGTAGAAATCAAAGATTCTGCTAAGCATCTACAATGCACAGGATGGCCCACCCTGCACCAACGAGTGATTATTCATCTATGTCATTACTACTAAGGTTGGGAAGCACTATTTTTCAGTCATTGCTTTTTTTTTGTTTGTTTGTTTTGAGGATATTTTACTGGAATGAAAGATTGTCCTAAAGCTATTTCATTTCCTGCAAATGCTAATTTAAAAGTGAAAATTTTGTGTTTTTAGTTTAGTTCTTTTGTTTTTTTAAATGTTTATTTATTTTTGAGAGAGAGAAGAGAGACAGAGCATGAGTAGGGGAGGAGCAAGGAGAGAGAAAGAGAGAGAGAGACACACACACACATACAGAGTCTGAAACAGGCTCTGAGCTGTCAGTACAGAGCCTGATGCAGAGCTTGAACCCATGAGCCGTGAGATCATGACCTAAGCTGAAGTCAGATGCTTAACTGACTGAGCCACCCAGGTGCCCTAGTTTAGCTCTTTAGTGAAGAGTATCCTCTTCCAGGTAAAAAACCACACATAATTCAATTATCTATTTCTATGCACCAACTAGACCAAATTTAGTGACATGAAACAATATGAGGCACATCTCATAATTTACAATATTGTCCCAGATTGGTCAGTGCTGAAAAATATTGAACTTTATAGATTTAAAAAACCTTTTAGCTATTTTCATAAGTAACAACCAATTTATAAGAAATAAATACCAAAAGCAAAATATTATGCTAGAATGTAATGGAGCAAGTTTTGTCAAATATGCAAAGGAAGGAAATGTGAACCAAAAATTTTATATCAAGCCAAAGTTAAAAAAGCAAGTAAGGGACTATAGGAAAGAAGTTAAGAACTCAGGGAAGTTCATGTGGGACCATCACAAGGCCTTCCTGGAAGAAGTATCAGCCAATCACAAAACAGCTATGTAGATGAGCATTAAATCTGGAGATACCATTGAATGTTTTTGTAGAACTAGGAGATAAAGATGAGAGATTAGTATAAGGGCTACAGGCACAGAAAAACACAGATATAACAAGTGAAAATGGCAGGATAAGGTGTTGTCAAGGAAACCCACCCTTAACTTAGAAATTAGGCAATTAATTAGAAGGAATTAAGTGATTACCCTGACTTTTCTATAAGAATTGTGTGTAAAATTGACTAAATAATCGAGTTGTTTAGTAAAAGTATTTCTTTATGGAACAATTTCATCTAATAATCTGAAAGGAATACTCAAATGAGAAAATTTCTTCTTTGGCTTTAGCCTTGATCCTGGAGAAATAAACCACTTGGTGAAATGTTATGGGGAATTTTACAATGAGAGGGCCAGGCTTTGCCCATCTGAAATTACCAATTGATCTTAATTTTAGTGGCATAGCTAGACATTACATTCCTCTTAGTATGATGGAAAATGAATTATATAACTACTCTTATGCTAAAAAAAAATGGTAGCACTATAATCTAACCAAGCTTTTAGAACTCATTTTCCATTTATAGAAAATATGGAAACTAAGGGAAAGGAAAAATATACTATGAGGAAACAAACAAATCCACAGTATGACATATTCTGCAGAGGGGTACCTGGGTGGCTCAGTCGGTTAAGTCTCCAACTTTGGCTCATGTCTTGATCTCACATTCGTGGGTTCGAGCCCCATGTCAGGCTCTGTGCTGACAGCTCAGAGCCTGGAGACTGCTTCCGATTCTCTCTCTCTCTCTCTCTCTCTCTGCCCCTCCCCATTCATGCTTTGTCTCTCTCTTTCTCAAAAATAAATAAAACATCAAAAAGAAAATTAAAAAAAAAAAGAAATATTCTGGAGAACAGTTGATCCAGTCCGTTTAACAAGTCAGAAGTGTGCATAAAAAGAGCATGGAGTGAACAATGCTTCGTATTCATATTGTGGATCCAAATAAATTCTATATACTGTGTTTGGTTGTTATGTTACTGTGCACAAGAACATGGTATTTGTTCCTTAGATAGCTTATTATTGCCTGTATTTACTATCGCCTTGTTACTTACAGCTTTGTTGGTACACAAGTCTCTAATGTGCTTACTGGAGAATTCATGTGCTCTAGACACATTAGTAATGACCTCAATCATTAGCTGTTTCTCCAGGAACTATGTGCTAGGCATTGAGCAGGGTCCTGGAAAAAACATGCAAATATAACCAGGGGTGAGTTTGTCTTTTAGGATTGACCAACCTCCACTTTCTATTTGCTTTACTGCTGGGCTCTCTGGGTTTACTGTGCATATGTATAATTTAACACTCAGTCAGGGAGAGGGTAGGGGTGAGGTAGCCAAGGGCATTTTTACCCAGATTTTTGACCTCAGATCTTCCAAGGTTATTTTGCTTCTAAGATATGTTCCTTTAATATTCTAGTCATCTGCTCTGATGCCCTGAGCTTTATCATTGACGACTTCAAAGTGTAAGACTGCAGTTTTCTGTTGTCACAGCTGGGTGAATTGACGAATTGCTCCAAGGTTAAAAAGCCATAAACCCACAATTCTTAGTGAAATAGGTATCTTTGAGGTATAAACTCCTTTCAAGTTTCGCCTAATTTTGGCTGTCTTCTATTGCTTTCACCATTTTGTGAAAGTATTGTATTGTTCAAGTTTTGTAATTATTATCTGATGCTTAAACTGCCAGACCATTTTCTGCCATCATTATTGCAAATTTTGCCATTTCCCCCTCCTAAGCCACTTTTTTTTTCAAGCAATGATAACCAAGTATTTTATGAAATCTTAGATTTTAATCTGAAGAACGACTGGTAGGTTGTTGCAAGATTTTCACAGTTTATTCAGGGTCCATATTCACCCAGGTATAGGGTTTAAAATACTTTTCTAACAGATGAATTTTCTCACTTTTTCCCTTTGTCCATTATATATTAATGGCAAAAATATTTTCAATGAGTAAATTTAAATATACTCTGGAGATATAGATATTTTAATAATGTTAAAATTTAACAGCTTTTCTGTATTAGATAAAGACCTTCTATATTTAGCTAAGACTAGTGTAAATACCCCTGGGAGATTAATAATGTAAAAAGAATCAGGTATAATAATATCCTAGTTATAGTAAATTATATATCTGATCATATATCATTCCATGAATCCTTACCTGAAGTCACTGGGATATGTGTTTAAAAATTCTGTAGGTTTCACTTTCTTCATTTTATTAGTTAAAAAAATTTTTTTATGTTGAGAGAGGGAGAGAGAGACCTGGGGAGGGGCAGAGAGAGAGAGGGAAACAGAGAATCCCATGCAGTCTCTGCGCTGTCAGTACAGAGTCTGATGAAGGGCTTGAACTCATGAAGCATGAGATCATGAACAGAGTCAAAATCCAGAGTCAGACGCTTAACTGACTGAGCCGCCCAAACACTCTCAAAATATGTAGGCTTTAGATTTTAGAAAGGTAATATCTTGTTACTTAACAATTCAACACACACCATAGTCAAATCCACTAATATTTCTGCTGTAAAATGTGTAAGCATTACATTAATAGGATGAATGATGAGTATACACAGATTTGTGCAGGACTTATCAGGATTTATCTCCCAAACTACAGGATTGGGTAGTTTCAATGAATTTCTACTCTTATTGTAATATTTTTAATTATTTTTAATGTTTTTATAATTAGATGTATTATTTAGGTGATATTAAAAAGTGTTTTTTATAAATGTTTTATAAAAAAATGTATGCTGTCAGGGCACCTGGGTGGCTCAGTTAAGCGTCTGACTCTTGATTTCAGCTCAGGTCATGATCTGTCTTGAGACTGAGCCTCGAAATGGGTTCATCTTAGGCCTTGGAGTCTGTTGGGAATTCTCTCTCTCCCTGGCCCCCTGCCCCTCCCCCACTTATGCATGCTTTTTCTTTTTCTCTCTCTTTCTCTTTCTAAAAATAAATTAAAAAATAAAAATAAAAAGCTAAAAAGATTTATATTGTCATTAGGGCCTCTATTAAATGGATATTGCATTTAGATTTCACCATTTTAAAATTCAATTCCATGTTATTTAGGTAAGCCAAGATTAGATAGTAAGAGATCGTTGCCTTGTTGAAGTCTTGCTTTAATGACTGAATGATGGTGGTTGAATCATTATGTATACATGAAAGCAGGAGGTAAGCATGGCTGGGCACTGGCAGGCTCTATTTACTGGTTCAGGGGCGCCTGGGTGGCTCAGTCGGTTAAGTGTCCGGCTTCGGCTCAGGTCATGATCTCGCAGTTTGTGGGTTGGAGCCCTGCGTCGGGCTCTCTGCTGGCGGCTAGCTCAGAGCCTAGAGCCCGTTTCGGGTCCTGTGTCTCCCTCTCTCTCTCTGACCCTCCCCTGCTCACGCTGTCTCTCTCTGTCTCTCAAAAATTAAAAAAACAACAAAACAATTACTGGTTCAGAGTACTTATATAGAAGGTAGATGCTGTTGAGATGCTTGAAAGAGATTTGCTTCTTAACATGTTTTCAGTCTTGTTCACTCTAAACTTTTGCTAGTTGAGTCTACTTTCCCACATATAATACAAAGATATATTTTCCCTTAGTCTTTGCTTGACTGTAATTAACACATTAAGTAAGTCTGTATAAGTGAAATTTGACAATGCCTGCTAACTAACATGTTTTCTCATTTCCATAAACTTTTGCTAAGAACTGATAAGTATAGTTCTCTCTTCCTTGTTCAACTTGCTATCCCAGTAAATTCCTCAGTGCCCTTGGACTTGATTCTCATTCTCTCTTATTTCCCTGGATGACTGATCTGCATTCTTTTGAAGTTGGTAGAGGCCTTATACATGAAAGAAATAGGCTGAGTTAAGAAAGGAATAGAAGAATCAGAGCATGGAATTTCATGCTGGGAGATTTTCATACAGAAGAGGAGAGCTATGGTTATCTTCAGGCAAGTTGTCTCCAAATGCTTTTCTACTTACACGTGTGAAAAAATGTATGTGTAACTTTGGTATTTTGTTCATATTTGATAGATGGTTAATAGGATGAAAATGGAGAGTTTAAGCATTTATAGAAAATATATTATTTTCTGCTCTGCTTGCTAAATAGTTACATATAGAGGTATAGAAGAATATGACTTTCCTTTTAAAAGCATAGTAGCTCTGTGTGATGTAAGATGTTGTATCTCATAAGTCAGTGTAGATTTCTATGATTGTCTCTCTTGTCGCATTGTGGCTAGTAACATTTTTACACATATATGTATGTGTGTGCTATTTTCTGAAAAACAGATTTTTTAAACAATGAGTTAAGAATTGGAAAATTATATGCCTATACTCTTTAATTTTGCCTTGTATAGAAAATTAGTGAAAGCAGAGTCTGTCATTCCGAGCTAACTTCATGGTTGTAAATAAATAATCTCGAAGAAACAGGGGATTGTTGGCACAGGTATTTTGAGAAGTCAAGTCTTGAGTTAGTCATTTTATGTATATAATAGATATAATAGTTATCCAATATTTTTCTTATAAAATTTACATTAAATGTAAATATCTACTTACTGGATATCTTATCATAAAGTTGAATTTCTTTCTATGATTGTTTACCAAGCAAACAAGTAATTTTCTTTGTAATGGCAAGTGGTTTGCCATAATAGTTATGAAGATTATTGGTTTGTAAACTTAAGGCTACAATACATTTGTTATTTTAAGAAGTTACACTTTTGAAAGACTTATCCAAAGAATACATAGAATATATATATTGTGAGGAAAGAATGATCTCTTCAATTAATAGTGTTGGGAAAACTGGACAGCCACATGCAATAAAATGAAACTGGACCTCCATTTTTCACCATATGTAAATATCAACTGAAAATGGGTTTAAGATGTGAATGTAAGACCTGAAACCATAAAACTCCTGGAAGAAAACATAGGAGGTAAACTTCTTGACATTGGTACTGACAATGATTTTTTTGGATTTGACACTAACAGCAAAAATAAACAAGTGGAACTACATCAAACCAAAAAATTTCTTGCACAGCAGTGGAAATCAACAAAATAAAAAGGCAAACTACAGAATGGAAGAACATATTTGAAAATCATATATCTGTAAAGGGTTAGTACTGGGGCATCTGGGTGGCTCAGCCAGTTAAGCATCTGGCTCTTGATGTTGGTTCAGGTCATGACCTCATGATTCATCAGTTCGAGCTCCACTCTGCACTGGGCTCTGCACTGACCACACAGAGCCTGCATGGGATTGTCTCTCCTCTCTCCTTGCCCCTCCCCTCCCCCCTCTCTCTTTCTCAGAAATAAATAAACATTAAAAAAGAGTTAATTTCTGAAATATATGAAAAACTCATACAACTCAATAGCAGAAAACAATCTGATTAAAAAACAAGGAGAGGATCTGAAGAGATGTGTATCTAAAGAAGACATAGAAATGGGGCTCACCTGGGTGGCCTAGTTGGTTAAGTGTCTGACTTTGGTTCAGGTCATGATCCTGTGGTTTATGAGTTCAAGCTGACATCTCAGAGCCTGGAGCCTGCTTTGGATTCTGTGTCTCCCACTCGCTCTGTTCCTCCCTTACTCTTACTCTGTTTCTTTCTATCTCAAAAATAATTAAACATCAAAAAAAGAAAAAGAAAAAGAAGACATGGAAATGACCAGCAGATACCTAAAAAAGGCACTCGATATCACTAATCATCAGGAAAATGCAAATCAAAACCACAATGAGGTATCACCTCACATGTTATTAGAATAGTCTTCATCCAGAAGACAAGAGACAACAAGGATTGGTGAGAATGTGGAGAAAACGGAACACTTATGTACTGTTGGTGGGAATGTACTCTGGTGCAGCCCCTGTGGAAAAAAGTATGGGGGTTCCTCAGAATTAAAAATAGAACTAACATTTGACTCAATAATTCCACTTCTGGATATTTATCCAAATGAAATGAAATCAGGATCTGAAAGATATATCTGTACCTTCACGTTCATTGAAGCATTATTTGTAATAGCCAAGACATGGAAACGCCTTAAGCCTCCATCAGCAGATGAATGGATAAAAAATATATTATAGGGGAGACTGGGTGCCTCAGTTGGTTAAGGATCAGATTTTAGCTCCGGTCATGATCTCATGGATCGTGGGTTCAAGCCTTGCGTCCAGCTCTGTGCTGACAGCTCAGTCTGTAGCCTGCTTCAGATTCTGTCTCCCTCTTGTTTCTGTTTCTCCCTAACTCACACACACACTCTTTCTCTCTCTCTCAAAAATAAATAAACATTAAAAAGCTTTTTATAAAAAAATGTTAAACACACACACATACACACAGTGCAACATAATTCAACCATGAGAAAGAGGGAAATTCTACCATTCATGATAACATGAATGGGCTTTGAGAGTATTGCTAAAGGAAATTAGTTAGAAAGAGAAAGACAAATACTGCATAGCATTTGTGGAATCTAAAAAAAACCCAAATTCTTAGAAACTGTATAGAAAACTGGTTGCTAAGGGCTGGAGGGTGGAGGAAATAGGGAGAGGTTGGTAAAGGGTATAAACTTCCAGGTATAAAATGGAGGTGATAGATGAGGATCTAATGTAAAACACAATGGTTAGCATTGACTGTATTATATCATTCAAATTTGCTGACAGTAGCACTTAAATGGTCTCACCACAAATAATAAATAAGTAAATACATAAGCAAATAAATAAATAAAGTGATGGATGAGTTAATTAAATTGGTGCTGCTGTGACTCCATTCATAATGTACACACATCAAATCACCATGATGCCCACTTTAAATATCTTACAATTTTATTTGCCGATTATACATCAACAAAGCTGCAAAAACTAAGGTGGCAAAAGAAAACAAAACAAACAAAAAACCTAAAGAAAGATTTATTGTAAAAAATCATGTTGCCTCAAATATATAACCTTTTTCAGTTTTCTTTTATTCACTAAGTGTAGGTTACAGTTCATCATTGATGGCATCACTGATGCAGTTCTAATTATTTTAGCTAGTTGACAAAGACTACACATATCTTTACAAAGTTAAATGTCACTATAACATATTAACTTTAAAAGAAGTGCAGAATCTCACATTTGTCTCTGCAGAAGTCAAATACCTGTCTTAGAAGATTCTGGACACTGTGAGGCTCATCCCACTTACTGCCATTCCACTCATGCCTTTTCTTTCCATCACCTCAACAGTGTGTCTGTTGGATGGGGATGTGCATGCTTCCTACTGTTGTTATATAAAATTCACTGACATTTAGACAAACAACTCCGTTTAGGAGACAGAAACGATTTAGGTACACAGACAATACAGTTTGTTCCCACAAAAGCAGCAGTAGCTGAAAGGAAACTTCCTAGAGTTCTGATCATTATTTTCCTTAGTAGCCGAACAGGACAGATTGTGTGTGGGAAGTGGTTGATCAGCTGGACCCAATGGCCCAATGTGATATGTTTGCCTCATTGGAATCACCCAAATTCTAGATAACTTTTTGTAGTATTTATGTTACAGTATAAGTTTCAGAGGGTAATAATATGATTCACATTCAAATATATAAAAATATGTTTCAGATTGTTATTTAATTTATTAATGAGGAAGTCAGTAGGGTGGTAAATCCCATTCAAAAGAAAAGTTGTTGGACAGATT
This sequence comes from Mungos mungo, assembly GCA_004023785.1. Lineage (NCBI taxonomy): Eukaryota > Metazoa > Chordata > Mammalia > Carnivora > Herpestidae > Mungos > Mungos mungo. The sequence goes on from PISW01006374.1 coordinate 49,899, forward strand.
ATGTACAGTCAGGAGAATAAATAATGCTAGAATAGGATTGCTAGATAAGATACAAAACTGGTTAGTGTCCTACAGACCAATAAAACTATAACCTTTATTAACTTTTCTATCAGATGAAAACTATTTGTATCTCTAGCAGCCAAAATCATTTATAACATATTAATCTTCTGTAAGTCTAATTTTATGCGGTCTTAGCCTGGTCAATATTGATCAATAAGTCAACCAATGGTACACTAGATGATTAGGTAATTTTAGGTTGGGCCTATGTAGCAATACGTCATGGTAATATTGAAACCACATCAATTTTAGCCCTATTTTCAAGTATCAGATAATATTTTATTAATAATTATAATTTTTTATAAACTGAACCCCCCTTTTCGTTTTAAGGAGAGCCTCAAGTTCAGTGTAGCACAAAATGGAGAAGGACATTGCTATTGAGAGCAAAGGGAAATGAAATGACAGTAGTTTTAGGAAGGCGTCCACGTGAGAGATATCGAATGAGAGGTGTTGTTTTGGAGGAGAAGGAGATCAGAGAGATAAGCCAGTCTAAATGTTTCAGAGTCCAAATGAATAAACTGAAAGTCAATTTGAGCTTAGAGGCCCAACTGCAGGTAAATATTCTTAAGTTATCAGCTGATGGAGATAAAGCTTTGGGTCCAAATGTGTAGTAAAAAGTAGAAAGAGAAGGAAGGAAGACCTTTGGCAAATAACTACATTTTTGAGCTAGAAGGGGAAGGAACCAGGAAAGGCAGACAAGTCAAGGAGTGTTAACATGTACGATAAAGAAAGGTCCGAGCTGTGCCTTACAGATGTTGAGTCTTGTTGAGAATTAAGTGGCTTTACTTCTTAAAGAGTAAAGGCCACTGACGTTTATTCATTAGCTCATTCAGTAGCTTTCTCACTCAAAAAGTATTTACTGAATTCTTTATAACATGCCAAGTCTTCTGGTAGGTATTTAAGATATGATAAGCAAAAGGAAAGGTGTGATCTATGTCCGTACATGGCATTCAATCTTACGGCGAATCATAGATATACACATATATGTATACACATATACATATATGTATATATCTATATGTGTGTATGTATGTGTGTATATATATGTATGTGTGTATGTATATTTATGTGTGTATGTGTATATATATATATGTATATATATGAATCATATGTCAAGCCTTATATAATGAGTACTATGAATAAATGATTCAGGTCACTATGGCGATGGAGGATCTAGGGATACATGTCAGGGGCTGGGTAGTGGAGGACAGAGAGTCAAGATTTTCCTCTAGATTATGATCTTTTATTTAAAGTTATTTATTTTTGAGAGAGGGAGGGTACACACATGAACAGGAGAGAGGCAGGGAGAGAGAGAATCCCAAGCAGGCTCTGTGGTGTCAGCCCAGAGCCCAATTTGAGGAGGTTCCATCTCCAGTCATGAGGTCATGACCTGAGCCAAGACCAAGAACGGGAAGCTGAGCCACCCTGGCACCCCAAAGATATCATCTTTTAACTGAGAGCTCAAGGATGAACAGTTTGGAAGGAGATATAGGATGGTAGCTTTAGAGACTATCACAATATTTTTGGGTTTGTTTTTTTTGTTTGTTTGTTTGTTTTTAGGTGGAAGAATCAAACACAGGGGTCTTTACGTAATTTGGGAGGGACTTTGAACTGTTAAATTCTGCATTCTTTCATACTAAACCATTATAAGCCCCTTCTTGGGGACCCCACCCATATATATTTATGTAATTATTACGTGGTTGTGATTGGCCAGAGACTCTCACTGGGATTTGGTACAAAGAACAGAAAATATTGCTTATGTCTATAACATCCCTAAGACCACAGACCCAACAGCTAACGGAGCTAAGCCTTGCATGATGTTTCGAAGGCTTCAGCTCTTTCATGGGCCAGTAAGTCATCCACTGACAGAGATATTGTTCATTAATCATAAGCTAATTTAATGCTCTAGTTTTTTGTTGATCATTATTCTTTTCATTAGCATAGTTCTCAATACATGGTTGATTAGAAATAGGTAAGTAGAAAAATTAACTATCCTCTGTTAAGGTAACTTGCTTCTGACCACATTTAATGTGTATACTTCACATGCATGCTTTTTGCCTGTACAAAATATAACTAATATGAATCAAGAAAAGTTCAACTCATTTATAGCAACAGACATTCAACACCCCTCACACTCAATTAAAACCATAATTGTCATTTGGTAATTACAAGGACTCTATTTGAAAAAGCATTTGACAAGCAACAAGATGAATGATCCAGAAGTACTATGATAAAGGAGCACTAGTAGGTGACAAATCCTTCCCTTTCTTTGAGTAACTAAGGCGAGGGCTCATTTTTCAAATATGACAAGATTGCTTAAATAGCTAGCATTTCTCTCTGGGGTATTTGGGGTGTCACACTATGAGAAAAGACAATGAAAAGCTATCTCATATTGTGAGTACTCTCTGCAAAAAGGAAAGGTGTTTTTTAATTGGGAAGATGAAGGAATTTGTTCCTTATTAAGGGCTTGAAATAAATACAAAATTAGATCATTTTTATAGGCAAAAAAAAGCTCTAGAAAAGATGTTGTCAGAGAAATCAATTTCAAAGATAATCCTTAAGATTATAAAACAATATATAATTCTCTCCTTTTAAAGCTACATAATTGCAAAACAAAGAACATTTGAAATGTACAAAGTAGATTATTTAAATATAACATAGTGCATTCCTTTTCTTTTTTTTAATTTAACAATAATGGTATCATTTCTCTGTTCATTTGGATTATCACACATTGAATTTTTCATGAGTAAGTCATACATTCACCTCTAAAGTTTGGAGGTTGTACAACCATTAAAAAGAAGTGCAGTTATTTTGCATACTTTTTATCTTATTGAATGAAGTAAAGAAACTATAACACACCCATGCTATTGTGACTGCAATGACTTTTATTTGATTATAAATCTTTGAAATAGATGATTTTCAAACTCCAAATTAACTGCCGAATCTTACACATTCAAATTTCTGAATACCTGATTCCTAAAATTAAGAAGAGGGAAATTGCTCCCAAACTGCATGAAGTTAAAGTAAGAAATTCATTATCAGGCAGATGAAAATAATGATATTTTGTCCAATGAGCTTAAATTTACTATGCCTTTTACACATCAACCAATTTTTTAGAATTTTACATCCCCAAACCTTAGTTAAGATTATTTGATTGGAAAAATTTCTTATAAAAAGAAGACATGTAAAATAGAAAATAAACAAAGCATCCACTCCATGCCCATCTTCTCCTATCCAATTAATGGCTACATGAAATGTGACTCTTGAGTAACATATATGGAAGGCCACAAGGATTAGTTAAATTTTTTTAAAAACGTTTTATTTGTTTCTGAGAGACAAAGAGAGCAAAAGTGGGAGAGGGGCAGAGAGAGAGGGAGATACAGGTTTTGAAGCAGACTCCAAGCTCTAAGCTGTGAACACAGAACCTGATGCAGGGCTTGAATTCGTGAACTGGGAGATCATGACCTGAGTCAAAATCATATGCTTAGACTGAGTCACCCACGTGCCCCCACAATGATTAGTTTAAAGGCCTGTACAGGGAGGTGGGAGACAAAAAGTTATGGGAAGTCCCAATTTCAAAATCTACCCCATTTCATATGGACCTAAGATATCCAACTACCATATAATCATGCATGATTTATTTTGGAACAAAAATGTTTAGGGAATGATTATATGGAGGCCTCTGGGGATGAGAGTGTGTAAGTATATTTTTGGCAGCCAAGTGCGGGAAGGACGATAATTAACTTTTTATGAATATGGAATTAGGTACAGATCATAGCTTAAATCTCAGCCCCACCTTAAAGGGAAAAGCTGGCAGGGATGAGAAATAGTGTACACAGCTGAGTGTCTGTGGGGATGGGACATTTTGTGACCTCCCCAAACTTTCCACTAATGACTTGGTTACTCCCAACTGTATTTAATGGGAAAAGCAAGCATTTAATTTCAACACATGACATAAGGATTAAAAATGCTCAGAAGCCCTTACAAGATACTGATTTAAATCAGTATGGGCCTCAGATGAAGTTCTGTTTGTTTTTTGGGGGGTTTTTTGTTTTTATTTTTTATTTATTTATTTACTTATTTTTTAATAGTTTATTGTCAAATTGGTTTCCATACAACACCCAGTGCTCTTCCCCATAAGTGCCCTCCACCATCACCACCACCTCTTTTCTCCCCCTCTCCCTTCCCCTTCAACTCTCAGTTCATTTTCAGTATTCAATAGTCTCTCAGGTTTTGCGTCCCTCTCTCTCCCCAACTCTCTTTCCCTCTTCCCCTCCCCCTGGTCCTCCATTAGGTTTCTCCGGTTTTCCTGTTAGACCTATGAGTGCAAACATATGGTTTCTGTCCTTCTCTGCCTGACTTATTTTGCTTAGCATGACACCCTCAAGGTCCATCCACTTTCTTACAAATGGCCATATTTCATTCTTTCTCATTGCCATGTAGTACTCCACTGTGTATATATACCACATCTTCTTGATCCACTCATCAGGTGATGGCCATTTAGGCTCTTTCCATGTTTTGGCTATTGTTGACATTGCTGCTATGAACATTGGGGTACATGTGCTCCTATGCATCAGCAGTTCTGTATCCCTTGGGTAAATCCCTAACAATGTTATTGCTGGGTCATAAGGGAGTTCTATGGATAGTTTTTTGAGGACCCTCCACACTGTTTTCCAGAGCGGCTGCACCAGTTTACATTGCCACCAACAGTGTAGGAGGGTGCCCGTCTCTCCACACCCTCTCCAGCATCTATAGTCTCTTGATTTGTTCATTTTAGCCACTCTGACTGGCGTGAGGTGGTATCTCAGTGTAGTTTTGAAGGCAAGGGAAATGAAAGCAAAACTGAACTCTTGGGACTTCATCAAGATAAAAACCTTCTGCACTGCAAAGGAAAAAATCAAGAAAACTAATAGGCAACCGACAGAATGGGAAAAGATAGTTGCAAATGACATATCAGATAAAGGGCTAGTATCTAAAATCTACAAGGAACTCACCAAACTTCACACCCACAAAACAAATAACCCAGGGAAGAAATGGGCAGAAGACATGAACAGACACTTCTCCAAAGAGGACATCCAGATGGCCTACAGGCACATGAAATGATGCTCAACATCACTCATCATCAGGGAAACACAAATCTGTCTGTTTTTTGAAAAGTTGCTTTTGACAGAGATTGAGGTCTTTCCTGAGTGTGTGGGGGACTGGTATCATCAATGGGAAGATCTAATAATATACATAGCAGAGGTGACTTATGTGTGACACAATTTCTACCAGCTCCACAGTATTACCTACCTCAGGTGATTACCTTCCTCAGTTTATTACTGACCACTATTACCTGTCTGACTCTGCCATGGCCAGGACTGATGCATGGGATGCATTTGTGAGACTAAAATTCTTTCAGAAAAGTTGCTAAAGGAAAAGAAACATAAGAGGATTCTATTGTTATAAAAGACTGGCATTGTGATTTGAAAGTCAGATCTATCTAGCATAGGCAGCTAAGTGATGTTATTTGTCAAATACTGAGAATTCATCAAAAATGCATTTTTATAATTATAGAAATGATGGAGCTGCTCAGCCCCTTACATTAGATCCCATCCAGCCATGTACTATAGCGTTTAAATTCTAGAATTTGTAGATGGCATTCGGAGATTTTATGAGTGCCTTGGAATCTTAAATACTCTCTTTTTTGAAAAAGCTTGTTTTGAATTAGCTACTCTGGCTGGTAGCTAAGATATTGGGTTCTCCCCACCCCCCATAGTTTTGTTTTGTTTTGTTTAGTTGAGAGAGAGGGGCAGAGAGAGAGGTGGTGGAAGAGAGAGACAGAGAGAAAGAGAGAGACAGAGAGAGAAAAAGAATCTTAAGCAGGCTTCACACTCAGCAAGGAACCTGACATGGGATTGATCTCATGACCATGAGATCATCACCTGAGCCAAAATCAAGAGTCGGATGTTTAACCAGTTGAGCCACCCAGGCACCCTATAGTTATTTTTTGTTGTTGTTTTTCAGACACTTAAATGATGAGTCAAAGTATAACTTGTTAAAGTTAAAAAGTGAACATAACTTTCATAGAAATAAAAAAATGACCATGTTCCCAAAATTATTTTATTAATAAATAAAGAAGGTAGCAGGTCTGTAAAACTCGTTCAAAGAATATGTGAGGAACTGAATATGTACAGGTCTTTAAAAAGGAAGAGGGGTCATGTCTAGTAAGAAGTTGCTGCCTGTGTTCTCTAGGATTTTGATGGTTTCCTGTCTCCTATGTAGGTTTTTCATTCATTCTGAATTTATTTTTGTGTGTGGTGTAAGAAAGTGGTCCAGTTTCATTCTTCTTCAGGATGCTGTTCTCCCAGCACCACTTGCTGAAGAGAGTGTCTTTTTTCCCATTGGATACTTTTATCTGCTTTGTTGAAGATTAGTTGACCATACATTTGAGGGTTCATTTCTGAGTTCTCTATTCTGTTCCATTGATTTATGTGTCTTATTTTTGTGCCAATATCATATTATCTTGAGGATTACAGCTTTGTAATTATAGCTTGAAGTCCAGAATTGTGATGCCTCTAGCTTTTGTTTTCTTTTTCAACATTACTTTGGCTATTTGGGGTCTTTTGTGATTCTATACAAATTGTAGGATCGTTTGTTCTAGCTTTGTTAAGAATGCTGGTGTTATGTCGATAGGGATTACCTTGAGTGTGTAGATTGCTTTGGGTAGTATTGACATTTTAGCAATATTTGTTCTTCCAATCCATGAGCATGAAATGTTTTCTTTTTCCATTTCTTTGTGTCTTCTTCAATTTCTTTCATCTGAGCTTTCTTTAGTTTTCAATGTGCAGGTAATTTACTCTTTGATTAGGTTTATTCCTAGGTATTTTATGGTTTTTGTGCAATTGTAAATGGGATCAATTCCTTAATTTCTCTTTCTGCTGTGTCATTATTGGTGTATAGAAATGCAACTGATTTCTGTACATTGATTTTTATAGCCTGTGACTTTGCTGAATTCGTGTATCAGTCCTAGTAGCATTTTGGTTGTCCTTTTTTGGTTTTCCATGTAGAGTATCATGTCATCTGTGAGAAGTGAAAATTTGACTTCTTATTTGCTAATTCGTATGCCTTTTACTTCTTTTTATTGTCTGATTTCTGAGGCTAGGAGGCAAGGAAAATTTAAAAAATGAACTATTGAGACCTCATCAGGATGAAAACTTCTGCACAGCAAAGGAAATAATTAATAAGACTAAAAGGCAACTGATGGAAAAGAAGACATTTGCAAATGAAATATCAGATAAAGAGTTAGTATCCAAAATCTATAGATAAATTATCAAACTCAACACACAAAAAACAATCCAATGAAGAAATGGGCAGAAGACATGAATAGACACTTTTCCAGAGATATTCAGATGGCTAATGGACACATGAAAAGATACTCAACATTAATCATCATCAGAGAAATACAAATCAAACCACAATCAGATACCACCTCACACCTGTCATAATGGCTAAAAGTAATAACTCAGGAAACAACAGATGTTGGCAAGGATGCAGAGAAAGGAGAACCCTTTTGCACTGTTGATGGGAATACAAACAGGTGCTGCCACTCTGGAAACCAGTATGGAGGGTCCTCAAAGAATTAAAAATAGAGCAATTGCAACTACTAGGTATTTATCCAAAGGATACAAAAATGCTGATTCAAAGGGGCACATGCACCCTTTTTTTTAATAGGAGTGATATCAACAATAGCCAAATTATGGAAAGAGCCCAAATGTCCATCAACTGACAAATGGATAAAGAAGATATGGTGCACATACATTCCACATTATATATATGTGTAAAATGAAATACTACTTGATGATCAAAATGAATGAAATCTTGCCATTTGCAGCAATGTGGATGGAACTAGAGTGCATTATGCTAAGTGAAATAAACCAGTCAGAGAAAGACAAATAGCATATGATTTCAGTCACATGTGGAATTTAAGAAACACTACAAATGAATATGGGGGAATGGAAGGAATGGAAATATAAGATAAAAATAGAGAAAAATGCAGGAGACTGTTAAATACAAAGAACAGATTGAAGATTGCTGGAGGGGAGGTGGACAGGGAGATGAGCTAAACGGGTGATGGCATTAAGGAGGGCACTTGCTGGGATGAGCACTGGGTGATGTATATAAGTGATGAATCACTAAGTTCTACTCCTGAAACCACTATTACCCTGTATGTTAACTAACTTGAATTTAAGGACACAAATTTAAAAAATAAAAATAAAAAGAAGAGGGGTGTTAAAATAGTATTATTATTCTATAGGACATTGTAATTCTTATATTTTATAGGTTAATAGTCCATGGGACAATAAAACCATTACTTTAGGAGTTTTCTGTCCAGAGATAACATTGGCATCTTTACTGACAAAAATCTATACTTTAATAACTAACTTCATACATCTAGAACTTTAATCAATAGCAGATTTCAAGTCACACAAAATAACATTCCCTTGGAAATTAAAGGATCCCTGGGTGAATCTTCAAATACTTCATGACTGCTCTTTCCTTTACCTTATTTACAAGTAGTGGATACATGTAAAAAAAATATGTTTTGATATAAAAGGAAGTGAAAATAAATGAAAAATAATCAACCAGAATGCTATGATACACATTACTGTCCTGCAATATTTACTGACCTAGGATATGTTAGGACATAGAGTATGAGTTCATTACTGCTGGCCAAATAATATCCACTTTGCTTAACATTCCTGGGGTAGAAGGGTCTAAAACACAATGGGAAATTTCAAAAACTGACTTATTTATTTAGGGCTTGGACATAATATTAACTTGAATTAAAAATCTATCAGGGGCGCCTGGGTGGCTCAGTTAGTTAAACGTCTGCCTTTGGCACAGGTCATGATCTCACAATCCGTGGGATAGAGCCCCACATCAGGCTCTGTGCTAATGGCTCGGAGCCTGGAGATTGCATTGGATTCTGTGCCCCTCCCCCATCTCTCTTCGCCCCTCCCCCGCTCATGCTCTGTCTTGCTCTGTCTCTCAAAAATAAATAAATAAATAAATAAACTTAAACATTTTATCAATCACGGTATTTATGGAGTTGTTGAAAAATAGCTCACATGCAAATTTCTTATCTTTAATAATAATATGTTTTGATGCACTGCTTTTTTCCAAACACTTTATTGTGTGTCTGCTGACATCAAAGTAGTTAGGGTGACCACAACTGCTATATTAGTGTATTAATTTAGAGTGAATATTTTTTATATACTTAACTGTCAAAAATTACGTTGCATTTTGTTCATCCATTCAGCAAATATTTAATTACTAGTAAATGAGATACTTGTTATACAGAAGAAAAAATGAATTTATTCATACGATGAATATTGATTGAGTTCTTACTGTGTGCCAAGACTTCTCGCAAATGGATGTAACATGGTGGGTCAAAGAGAAAAATACCCTTGACTGTAAACCAAACTTATATTCTATCTAAATGAGGAGGCTAACAATAAAATCAGGTATGTATGGAGTGAACAGTGTGCTCGGGTGTGATGGAGACAGGCCCAAGGAAAGCAGGCAAAGAGCACAATAAAACACCTGCCTCGGTCCTCCTGTTGGACTGCCCACAGCTTTCAAAACCCAACACGACCTTCTGCCTCTGCCCCACATGCAACCATGCTGACCGGAAATCAGCTGTTCCTTCCTTTGGTACCTGTGGCGCAGGAACACTCCCTGGAGCCTCCTAACTTAACCGCTGCAAGGAAACCTCAAGCCCATCTCCTTTCCCTGCAAGCTCAGCCTCTCTGACTTGCTTAGCAAACTGGCCCTGCTCTCCCCCAGACTGCTACATCATGTGAGAAATACGCCTGTTGCTCCCTCTTGGCAAGGGTATGACGTTACCAGTTGACATGGGAACAAATCGTGTGTGTGTGTGTGTGTGTGTGTGTGTGTGTGTGTGTGTGTTGGGGACGGTGGGGGAATCCCAACGCTATAGAGTGTCACCACACAAGAGGACACAGAGTGTTGTTTGGGGGAGAGGGGCTGCAGAAGACCTTCCTGAAAGGGAGCCATTTTAGTGAGTCGTGGTGCAAATGCTTTCAGGCAAGGACACTCTGTGACTTCAAGAAGCAGGAAGGAGGCCAATGAGGCTAACATTGAGATACCACAGTGCAAGGGGGGAGCAGAGATAACTGGAGAGGTGTAGCTGGAGGAACAGGACAGGTGAGATCTAACTGGCCATCAGTAGGATATTTTGGCTTTTTCTCTCAGGAGATGCAAAGATCCTTGAGAAATTTTGAGCCACTTTACAGTTACATAGAATAACATTTGAACTTTCAATGAAAGGGAATCACCCTGTTGCTGTGTACAGAACAGGAAAAGCGGTGGGTATGTGTGAGGAGGAGTCACTCGGGAGACAGGAAGTGACAAGGAGGGTGGACCTGACTGGTAGTGAAGGACCAAACGGACTCCAAGACAGGCTCCAAATAAGCCTCAGAAACTAGAAAGCCTAGGTTTCTGTTTCCCCAGGTGTGACTCAGCAGCAACAGAAAGAAAAACAACCCACCTGTTGCCCAAGCAGATACCACCACCAGCCCAAGCCAATCTTTTAGTGAGCTCAAATTAGCCAATCACCCTGTGCCGAGCCAACCCCTGCTGGTGTGTCGACCAATCATCTTGTAATCCCTGCCCCTCACCCCATTCCTCTCCCCAAGCATAATAAAAACCCTGCTCGATTGATGGTCGGTGCTCTCAGCACGGATCCACTGCGTTGGTGAAGTCTGGGACACTGAGCTTAAGCTCGAATTAATGCCCTTTGCTTTTGCATACATGACTCGGACTCCTGGTGGTCTTCGTTGGAATCCACAATCTCGGCAAAACAGTAGCAGTTTAAGAAGTAAAAGGCAGTTAGATTCTCTTTTGAAGGTGAATCAACTAATTATCCTCAGATATTCTGGGGTGTGGAACGTGAATGAGAGATGTCAGGAATGACGACAGGTCTGTGGCCGAGCAGATGGAAGAATAGATTGTGCATTGCATGTCTTATAATGAAGAAGGGTGGTGAGGTCAAGGAGAATACCAAAAAGTGATACCTGTTATGTCGTAGGTGGTGAACTTTAGGGAGAGGGATCAATGTGGTCAGGAATGAGGAGGGATATTGTAATACGTGAAAAAAAGAAAAAACATTTCAGACTTGATTTGTCAAAATAAGGGAGAAAATGGAAAGAGAGGGAAAGTTGGGGGTCCTGGGTGACTCAGTCAGTTAAGCATCATGATCTTGTGGTTTGTGGTTTGTGGGTTCAAACCCTGTGTTGGGCTCTGTGCTGACAGCTCAGAGCCTGGAGCCTGCTTCAGATTCTGTCTCCCTCTCTCTCTGCTCCTCCCCCCCACTCACACTCTGTCTCTTTCTTTCTCAGAAATAAATAAACATTAAAATTTAAAAAAGAGAGAGCAAGAAAGCCCAAATCCAGAAAAGAAGACCCTCCCCAGTTTCTCATGATTATTCCCTATGGCCTGAATGGCTTTGTTCACTCTGGGCCTCTCATTCTGTCCACTCCTGATCTTAACAAAAGTTTGCACATAATACAATGTAACATGTTTCTTCCCTTCAGACAAGACCACTAATTATCCACAAGTGAGGAGTAGAGATTTATGATGGCCTGTCAATCTTTATATGTATATAAACATGTATATGTATGTGTGTATATGTGTATGTATACATGTATTTAAATTATATGTAATTATATATAAATAAATATTATAATGTGTGTATGTATATATTTAAATTATATAAATAAATATGTCTATATGTATATATTTAATCATATATAATTATATATAAATATCATATTAGTGACATATTAATGAAATAAATTATAAATACATATAAATTGAAGTAAATATATATTTATAAATTAATTTGTGGATTTAAGAACAGCCTGAAGACATTTTTTATAGCTGGGTTATTCCCAGTGAAACATCAAAGATATACTCACCATAATGTAATACAAAATAATTCATTTTTAAAATGTTGGTCATTCGGGGTATGGAATTTTTGAGTTATTTTGACTTTCTACCTGGCTGTGCTGGCATCTTGCAGACATAGCTTGAGTTCAACAGAGAACAAATCAGAGCCCACACGAATTGTCATCATGACCTCTAAGTACTGAACTGAAGAGCTATGAGTGTAGTTTCTGTTGTTTAAAGTCTTCATTTTGAATCTAGTTATTAGGCTACAGAATGATATTAAATATCAAGAGGCTACAATTCTCTAGATTATATAGGTTCTTGGGGGCGTTTTAATCATTTCCTGATAAAGACTGCAGGTCCCTCTGTTATATTTATTGATATATAGATATAGATATTTGGAATTATTTAGATTCTCTCTATATGTAGACAACAAATATTTACATTTGCTGTTGTTGTTGTTGTTAATGTCCACATTGGCTTCTTATCCACTGTCACCTGTTTGTGGTGTTCTGGAATTAGATAGTAGTGATGGTTGCACAACATTGTAACTAATAAAACATCTACTGAATTGTACAGTAAAAAGGATGAATTTTATGATATGTGGATTACATTTTGTAAAAGGCATGATGTATATTTTAAAAAATCCTACTTGTACAAACTCTTATATCCTGCTAATAGCCTCTCAAGGAAATGTTCTGGATTGCATGGGGTATGTCTACGGCTTTCTCAAATGCTGTGAGAATATGGGAATTACCAGGACAGTGCTGAATGATGACTCTCATCACGTTAAGCATTAACGCTGGCTGCTCACTGTCTTTTCTAATCTTAGGGTCATAAATAGCTAATAGGTATTCTATATCATCCTAATAATAGAGTAGTGGTATGATCTACTAGTTTTGATCTCATGGTAGAATAATAAGTACTCAACTTAAGGATCTGTCCAAAAATGATATATGTCCACGCCATAATGTCCCCATGAATGGGATAACGCTATTTTGCCGTCTAGTTGAAAACAGAATAAAGAATGTTTTAGTTATTTAGTAAAGGTCACATAACAATTTGATAGTGGAAGATCCATGGATCTTTGTACCGTTATTTTCATGTACATTGTTAACTGCCCATTTTATTAAAGAGAAATCCTGACAATTACCAGGATATTTCAATGTAATTATTGTTAGACTATAGTTTACAAACAGTGGCCTATAGGCCAGAGGTATATTTGTTTCCATTTGTGTCTTAAGAGACTGTGAACGTAGGTGGGCATTATATAAGGTTTTTAATTCAAGCTGGTTAGCACCCATTATCTATAATCCACCCACTGCAATGAATGTATTAATTCTCTATCTTTCCACCAACTACAGGGCTTCAGCCTGAGATCCCAGCATACAGCCTAATTAATTCCTGGGCCTCTGTATGATACTAACTGAAATGACAGTCACAGCCCATTCCAGAGTTTGCTTGCTTCTTCTTACTTAAAATAACTGGACTGATTAATTCCTAGGGCTAATTTAAGTTTTCATAAGAGTAGCTTTGCTTTATCCTAAGTTTGGTAAAATTTGGGAGAATTTACATTGTTCACCAACTATTCTGGTTGCCTCCCTGCAGTTCCCTCTTCTTGTGGGAAGACTTTATACCATTATTCTCTTAAACTCAAGGGCGGCCATGTGAACTTGCTTTGTCAAAAGAGGTTTAGACAAAAGGGATGTATGTCACTTTCAGACAGAATCTTCATCATCCTGAATGTGATCTAAAATGTCTCTCTCCTCTCTCTCATAACCAGATGTAATTTCCAAGATATTGAGAAGTTGTCCTCTCAACTCCGAACTTCTCCCTTCTCTCTTACAATCAAGCCCTCAACCTGTTGGATTTCTGCTATTTAAGGGGCTATCTCTGAGTCATTTAGCTGTCAGCTCAATCTCTGCCTCAACTTCACCTTTGCATTTGCTAAGTAGAAAAGATGTAAACAGTCTTTTCAATGGAAAGGGAAAGATGTCTCAGAGTTAGGTCAACAGTGTCAAACGGTTAACTAAAGTATTGCTGAAACTTGAACCCCATTTTCACTTCTTCATATTAGTTAATGGGAATTAAGTACCATCCCTGAGGCATCTCAAAGTCTGCTCTGAGGGCGTTGTCTCTCTGGATCTCTTGCTTCTGAGGGTGCATACTATCAATACATATGTGAATGCCAATCCTGTTGCTATTCCTGACCTTTGGTTTTCTGCAGGCTCATATTTTTCACTGTCTTTCAAGTAGTCGTTGTGCCAAAGCTCTGAGAGATGAGTGAAGGAGATACCACCTCTTCCAAACTACCTGGTTTCTTGCCTTAGCTACATCCAGAGCGTGGTGTCACTCTTTGCCCCTCCTTTTTTCCCCCTTACTTCCTTTGGTAGCCCCTGCAGGGAGTTAAACTGTGCTACCCCAAATACATCCTTTCACTTTTGTGTGCTAATTTGATATTTTTCTTCCTTCAGTCTCATGCTGGAGAGTTCAGTTCTCCTCTCTTCAGTGGTACCAACAGTCCCAAGAGCCAGCTGCAAGGCTGTTTCTTTGAGTTTGATGCTGGAGACCAAAGTCCAGGAGGGGAAGGGCATCAGGAAGGGAAATGGAGGTAAGTAAAGTGGGAGAGAGGAAGAATAAGTAGATACCCACAAGCACAAGCTGGGGACCATGAGAGGGGACTGAAACCTGCATCAGTTCTTTTTGCCTCTGACCTAGGTGGAATGGGTGTCCTGTAAAGACTAGGGTTCTTTGTCACGAAGCCAAGCACACACATTTGGTCTGGGGGTTAGAGAAACCAAAGTAGGATTCAGACGCAGATGGGGCTGTGGCACAACTGTTGTGCCTCACACCAATGATGGGAGTTAGACAGCAACGACAAGATATGCAAGCTAAAAATGGCTGCTCTTTCACGTCTGACCTCCAGACTTTGGACAAACATCTCTCTTGTGAAACTTATAGGATGAATCAGAGATCAATCAGAAGACAGTCCACTTTGAAATTTTCTTTCAGATTATTCTGAGGCTTTGAGTCTGGGTAACTTGGAAAATAGTGGAAATTATTGATAAAAAGAGGGAAGATGAGAAAGACTCTAGTTTAAGATTTGATACAAGTTGTCTAATCAGACATACTGCATTTGAGTTCCCATTAGTCTGGAGTAACTCTCCTGTGAAAAGAAACTGTAAAATTTACTGAGCATTCACTCTATTCCGGGAAGTGTCTCAAATATACACTTATAATACCTTCTAGGAGACAGATCCTATTTCTCTTGATTTTACTAATAAACACACTAATAGGATTAAGGCACTTCCTCAAGGTCACATAGTAAATAACTGGTAAAGCCAGGATTGGAAGCCAGATAGATCAACTCAGGAACCCATGAGCTTTACCATTCTGCAGCACTGCCTCACATCTGCTATATGTATTTAGAACTGCCCCCCTGATTTGTTGTCATGGAGATCAAACAGGCTTGATTTTAACAGACTTCTCTAGCAAGTCTTAGAGCCTTAAGAGCTAAGAATACCACAGATGAAGGTGGGGATGAATGTTTTGTGTCAAATATAATGGTATTGCTGGAGATTTTATCCCCATTGCTCATTGGGGTTTGTTTGTTTTCCAAGATGCTCACTAATGACTAGATTTCATTAGAAAAAAAGTAAAAAAAAATGTTCATAGCTCACAGACAAATAGAAGATAAACTTTGCATGAACAGAGTAAAAATATGTGCCTCAAGCTCTGTCTGGAAATTTCCTCTTCAAAAACTCCTTTTATTTTTTAAATAAAAAAAAAAACCCAGACACATTCATGTGTCAGGTCAACTTCCAACAACAAAAGGCCTACCTAGCAAGACTTTAGTGTATCAAAATATCTAAGAAAGGAGGAAAACAAATAAAAAGCAGTTTTCATTAAAAAAAGAAAAGAAAAAAACCCCAAAATCCTTTTAGATATATATCAGATTATTTTGTCAATATTGTCTATATTATTGGCAGGAATTATCATAATTTCAAAATTTAGCTTTCTGGTTCTATATTAATTTTATACTTCTGTGTAACACATTACCAGAAATGTAGCATCTTAAAACACACACACATGCCTTGATTGTTATCAGTGTTCTGTAGGTCAGCAGTCAGGGCTGGCTCAGATGGTCCTTTGTTTAGAATTTCACAAGACCAGAACCCAGAAGTTAGACAGGTTAAACTCTGATCTTGGGGCTGTAATGAAAAACAAATTTGCTTCTAAGATCATTCAGGTTGTTGGCAAAATTGAGTTACTTGCATTTATAGGACTGAGGTCTCCATTTCTTTGCTGGTTGTTTGACTGGGAATTGATGTCAGTTTCTAGAGGACACCAATTGGTCCTTATAAATGGTGCTGTCCATCTGGCTGGCAACAGTTCTCATGCTCCTCTCTCTGAATCCTTCTTTTGCCCCTTAAACAGAGAAATCTGTGCTTCCAAAGAACTAGTATGATTGCAGTAGACCCCACTGGGTTAATCTGTTTGTAACATGACGTAACATAACCATGGAAGTAATGCCAGGGCTTGAAGGTCATCGGAGCCATCTGAAAATTCTGCTTACCACAGGTTTTATAATGTATGACCAGATAGAAGGACTCAAACTAAGTAGGTTGGGATAAATCAAGACATGTACTTATTGTAGCTTATTAAACGAAATATAGCAATGAAAAAGATTGCACTTAATGTGACCATTAAGTGAAAATTTATCAACTCTTCCCCAAGAAGCTTATCAGAATGTATGACCTACTTTCTGTAATTTGGT
The DNA here is from genome assembly GCA_004023785.1 of Mungos mungo. Classification (NCBI taxonomy): domain Eukaryota; kingdom Metazoa; phylum Chordata; class Mammalia; order Carnivora; family Herpestidae; genus Mungos; species Mungos mungo. The sequence goes on from PISW01006374.1 coordinate 66,685, forward strand.
CAGGCACAAAAATGAGTCATCTTAATCAGTAAGGTTGAAAAACTCTCAAAGTGAACTTTGTTAAAATTTTATAAAACCTTTGCTTTATATCTTGCTCTGGTTGGCTTCTCATACTGGCTTTGCTAATATTATTGATGTCCTTGAATTTGAAATGGAAACGCATGCTTCTTTAAATACCAAAAACAGATAATATTAGTGGAAAGCCATGGTTGGAAGGTGGTTAAGTTAGAATGGCACTATTTATCTCTTCAAAATTCAGTTGTAGAGATCATGGGAATTCAGAGAGCATTTTAAAAGAACCAGGAAGTGAGAATCCAGAAAAAGAAAGTATAGATGCTGCTGCTCTAAAAATGGATGTCAGCTGTGGGTGATAATATCATGTCCCCTTTCCCTCATCTTTTTATCTATTTCCATGTTAGTCCCAACCATTTTGAAAGTGAAAAAATCAATGATATCAGTCATTCTATAGAAGAAAGTATCCATAAAATATTTTCCTAACAGGTAGGATTCCAAACCATTTTATCAAGTCCATCTCACACCCCATTTTTAAACCTAGATTCTCATCCTTGTACTTGATTGGCTAAATTGCACTTTCATAGCTCTTATAAGGAATCTGTGGCCACAAATGTATTAATTATTTTAGGTAGAAAAGCATTCCTTTTATTTACTTATTTATTTGTTTATAATGTTTATTTATTTTTGAGAGAGAGAGAGAGGGAGAAACAGAGTGAGAGCACGGGAGGGGCAGAGAGAGAAGGAGACACAGAATCTGAAGGAGGCTCTAGGCTCTGAGCTCTCAGCACAGAGCCACATATGGGGCTTGAACCCATGAACTGTGAGATCATGACCTGAGCCGAAGTCAGAGGCTTAACTGACTGAGCCACCTAAGAGCCCCTGGGTTTCTAAGGATTCTTCTCAAGGGTTCCTCAGACTTTCTCTCCATTACTCCAGTAATGCCAGTGAATAATTGCCTCAAATTTATATTGGACTCTGCTCTACTAAACATGATGTTGGTTTTAATCTATCTAATCTCTCATTTTCTCCAAAAGAGTCATCTTCCTTGAAGTTCCTCCCCCTTCCCCACAATTATTGTTTTCTAGTTTTGTAGTGTGCACCCTTCATCAGTTGGAAGTAATTCATTTATCAAATTATTATACATCCTGTCTTTTTAGATCATCAAGATTCATTGTTACGCTTAGAGGGACATGTGGTGCTTCTAATTAGGAAACATTCCTTTCTCTATATGTATGGAGAAGAAAATAAAAGAGGTAATTTATTACATAGGCAATGCTACAGATAAGTCTTTTGGGCTTAAGAATATTTTAAATCGTGTTCCTGAATCAGTTTCCAATACTGAAAGCTATCCTTATGACACATACTCATTAATCTAGATATAAGACTAAAGAAAAGGTGACATTTATTGTGAATTCCTTAGAGCTTTCCATGCCTGGTAAACAAGATGTTGCCAGTCTTTGCTAACTGAAGCAACTGAAAAGTTGATAGGACTAAGGAAATAACCCATTAGAAACATGCAAGGGATAAAGAAAGAGTACCTCCTTCAGATGTCACTAGTGATAAATGTCAAGAACTAGGAAGCTGACATTGTGCTCTCCTTGCAAGTGAATGAGTGAGCCGGCACAGTTTCCTGGATGCTGTCAGTACTATCAGAAGGCCTAGGACTACTGGGTCAGAGATCAAGGATAGTTTGTTACTAAAGCAAGAGGAATGTCCAGGGCCTTTGAAACGTTGGCTCCCTGAGCCCCAGTTGGCAGGTGGCATGACTGGGCCACTTAGGTTGTGTTATGAGAGATAGAGAAGTCATGAACTTAGGGAACCCCAATATTTTATAATGGGAAGCAGACCTGTCTAACTTTTGTCTTTGGGGAAGATATTCTCTTTATTATATAGTCAAGAAACTTCTCCTTTTCTCTTGATGGGCACATTATGTCTATTTTTCAAGCTTTTGCTGTACAAATACTTTTGAAAAGATAGTCTGAGCAAATGCGGTCAGTGCTCATGAAATGCACAGACATGTGACAGATTCACAGAGAATTGCCTTTCAAAAATATGTCGTTGAGATTGGAAAAGACAGGTATGAACAGCTGCCTAAGGCCATTGATGCAGAAGTGCTCATGTGAAGATCCAAGCCAGCCTTGGTTTCCCCTAGGATCCTTACCTTTCCTCACTTGCCCCCTGCCCCAGTCAAATCTGTCAGCAGTCGAGAGGTCTAATGGACTCTGCCTCCAAATACCTCTCAGAATACTGGTCTTCATCTGCTGCCTGATTTCTGATATCATCATTTCTCCTCTTTCTCTTGTAATATGGATCAGCTTCCTATTTTTTTTTTAAATTTCTTCTTTGTTTCTTTTCCTGCCACTTTACACTCTATCTCCCTGGAGCAGTCAGCGTGGTCATAGTGATCACTTACAACTTTAAATCAGATCATGCAATTCCCTCTTTAAAGCCTTTCAGTAGTTTCTAATTGTACTCAGAATAAACTCAAACCCCTTGGCACAAAAGGCCACTTCATCGAGCCTCTTTCCTGGTCTTCCCAAAGGCTCTGGCAGTAATTTCACTTTTCTTGGGCTGCTCTTCTGTGATACTTGTGCATGTCTGGTTCCTGATCATTTTTTCTTCTCCCTTTCTTCTGTTTTCCCTATCACCAAGATCACTACAGTATAACTATGTAGATAACCTATACAGATACCCTGTTCACTAGGTTTCTATGGTGTATCACTAGGTACCACCACATTATTGCCTTAAATTTCTTTTTTCTGCCTCTCATCCCAGCCTTATTGTAGCATCTTGAGATTAGGGACTTTGGCTTTTTTTTTTTTGATGAATTATATTCTTAGCACTTAGAGCAGTGTCTAACATTATCTACAAAATATTTGTTGTAACAGTGTAGGACCATTGGGCTCTTAATTTAGCCAAGGATACAGAGTTTTTGTATCTTCTCTAGGTTCCTGTTCTGTCACCACCTAAGATTGCTGAGGACTTTTGCTGTGTGGAAGCAATATATAAATTCTCTGAGTGGCATTCTGCACAGGCTCTGAGCACTCAGCTGAGGAGACTTACATAGCAACCTGGAAGCATGGTACCCATCAGGAATTGGAGAAAAATCATAGTTAGAAAACTTAGGGAACCTCCACTTGCAACAACAGTAACTGCATCCCTCCTCACCCAATAAACATAGACTTTATTTAATTTAACAGACTTTTTAAGAGAGAAGTTTCATAGAATATTGAGTAGAACATATGGAGATTTTCTACATGCCTCTTTCTCCCTACTCATGCATGGCTTCCGCCATTATCAACCTTTCCTACCAAAATGGTACCTTGATCACAATTGAATATTATTATCACCTAGATTCTACATTAGGGTTTATATTAGGTTCACTCTTGGAGTTGCACATCTATGGTTTTGTTGAATGTTTAAAGACACGAATCAATCATTATAGCATCAAACAGAATATTTTCACCACCCTGAAAATCCTCCATAGTCCATTTATTCACCCCTCTGTACTAACACCAACAACTAATGATCTATGTACTATCTTTGTAGTTTTACTTTTTTCACAACATCGTATAATTGAGATCATAGAGTAGTCTTTTCAGATTGGTTTATTTATTTAAATTATTTTCTATATTTTTATTTATTATTGAGATAGAAACAGAGCATGAGTGGGGGAGGGGCAGAGAGAGAGGGAGACATAGAATCTGAAGCAGGCTTCAGGTTCTGAGCTGTCAGTACAGAGCCTGACAAAGGGCTGGAACCATGAGATCATGACCTGAGTCAAAGTCAACTGCTTAACGGACTGAGCCACCCAGGCACTCCCAGACTGGTTTCTTTCATTTAGTAAAATGCATTTATCATGGTTTGATAGCTTACTTCCTTTTAGCCCGTACCACCATTTATTTATCCATTTGCCTATTTAAGGATATTTAGTTGCTTTCAAGTTTTGGCAATTATGAACAGAGCTGCTATAAACAGCCATGTGTAGACTTTTGAATGAACATAAGTTTTGACTCCTTTGAGTAAATACCAAGGACCATGATTATTGGGTTGTTTGGTAGGGGTATGTTTAGTTTCAAAGGAAACACCAAACTGTCTTCCAAAGTGGCTGTATCAGTTTGCATTCCCAGCAGCAATGAATGAGAGTTCCGGTTGCTCCACATCCTTGCTAACATTTGGTGTTGTTGGTGTTGTGAATTTTGACCAATGTAAGCTTTATTTTCTTCCCCTTTTCCTTTTTTTTTTTTTTTTTTTTCTGTTCCAAAAGACAGAGTTTGGAGAATCTGAGCTACAGATAACTCTTCTATTATTACTTTGCAACTATGATTTGCTATACTGGAAAAAACAGATTAAATGTCTGCCTAGAAATGGATTTGTGTAGTACATAGGTAATGGTGGCATTTAGACTGACAGAAGCAACCTGTCCCCTCTGGTTTTATACGATGCAGAAAGACAAAGCCAGCAGTAGGGTAATTTAAAAAAGTTAAAATTCAACGTTAACTTTTAATATTACATTGATAAGTTGTACCTCTTTATAATACTATTAACAAACTAACCTTCATAATCATCTTATAGTTTCACTAACAATCCTGATAAAGAATGACTTAATTATTTGCAACAGGCAGCTGTTTAATTAACTTAATGAAAACTGATCTGATAAAGGAAGTTATAGCATGACAAGGTGATGCTGGTGTTGTAAAAATTGTTTTGACTTTGAATTAAGTATCATTGGTTTCAAACCTGAGAAAACTCAGAAGCAGAGGTGGTGGACAGGAAAACCAACTTCACAGAGTTATTCCAGATTCACAGTGGAAAAGAGGGAGTCATCAAGGATATTTCACATCAGTGAATAACTTCACAATTAAGTGATATCCTAAGTTTATAAAAATTGTCCTCAAAAGTTTGATATAGGTGATGGATGATTTTTATATTACATAACTGTGATTTTCCTATTGTGTCCTCATAACACTTATTTTACTACAACTTAAAAGAAAACTTATCTACTCTCTTATCTCTCAGTAACCTACATTTTTGCCTTCATTAGGAAATTGCCACCACATTTAGACCATGGATTAGCTTTCTGGGGCTGCCATATCAAATTATCACAAACTGAGTGACTTAAAGAAACAGAAATAAATCTCACAGTTCTGAAGGGAAAAAGTCTGGACTTAAGGAGTTTTCAGGCTTGAATCTTTCTGGACGCTGTGAGAGAGAATTGGTCTCATGCCTGGTGGTGGCCAGCAATGCTTGGTGTTCTTTGACTTGTGATTACATAGTTCCAGTCTCGATCATTCCTTGGGTGTCTCCCTCTGTGTATCTCTGTGTCTCCAGTTCTGTCTCTTGTAAGGACACTCATCACTGGATTGAGGGCCCACCAAAATAATGTCAGATGATCTCATGCCCAGATCCTTGCCTTAATTACATTTTCAAAAACCCTTATTCCAAATAAGGTCATCTTCTGAGTTTCTGGGTGGACATGGGTTTGGAGGGACACTATTTAATCCATTGAAAATGACAGGAAGCTATTCCAGAATGTCTAGAGCAACAAACTGCTGCTGGAAAATTCCCTGCCACTCTGTGAAATTGAAATTCAAAAGCATAATTTTTCATAGCATGAAGATTATAAAATACTTAAAGAGAAACTTAAAAATACATACAAGACCTCCAGAGAGAAAAATTTAACTTGAAGTGGATCAAGAGTAAGTGTGATAAGGAAAAGTCTTCTTAAAAAAACCTGGAGAAAGCTCTAGTAATCATGGGTTAGGTAAAAGTTTTCTAGAAGACAAGAAACATAAACTGGAGCATATTTGATTAACTAAGATCTTTTACTCTTCAAATGTCACCGTTTATTGCCAAGACTGTGGAGATATTGTCATGAAGAAGTTGCACAAAAGGGTTCCTTTGGGGTGATGAACATTCTGTACCTTGAGTGTGATGGGGGTAACATAGATCTATACATGTGGTAAAATCACATAGAACTACACACATGCATACATATGTGGGGGAACAGATGGGTTCACATAAATGCTGGTAAAATCTGAATAAAGTCTCTAGTTACTAGTACTGTACCAAAACACCCTGATAAAAATAGGGGTAAAATATTTGAATGCTTTACTAAAGAAGATATACAAATGAAAAATAAAGCCATGCAAAGATGCCCAACATCATTAGCCATTAGGAAAGTGTGAATTAAAACCACAGTGATATATTACTACACAACTACTAGAATGACCGCAATTATGATGAAAAGAAAAAAATGAGTGTTGGGAAAAATGTGGAAAAACTAGAATTCTCATCAGCTATAGGTAGAGATGCGGAATCATAAAATGGTTTTATGCTTTCTTATAAATTTAGACAACATATAAACTAGCAATTTTACTTCTAGATGTGCTTCTAAGGTACATGACAATATAGGTTCATACAAAGACTTAAATTTGAATGTTAATAGCAGCTTTATTAACTGGAAACAAGCCAAATGTCCTTCAACAGGTGAATGGTGAAACAAATTATAGTACACTTATTTGATGGGATAGTCGTAACAATAAAAAGAACAAACTAAGGGCAGGACACAACTACGCAAAGTGAAGGAAGCCAGCTGTGAGGGACTGTAGTCTACATATGACAGGAGTTAATTTTTATGCAATTCCCTAAAAGGAAAACTGTAGGGATAAAAAGCAGGTCAGAGATTGCCCAGGGCGGGGAGCAGAGAGAGGAGATTAACTGCAGAAGGCCTGAGGAGATGGTTTGGAGAAATGAAAATGTTCTGCATCCTTGTGTGACTCCAGTGTGGCTCCACAATGCTATGCATTTGTCAAAATTCAACAATTTGTATCGTATAGTGAATTTTATTTATGTAAATCATAATTTAGCAAAGCTGATTTAAAAATAGAAAAGGCAGAAAAGGATCAGTGAATTGGATCAATGAAAACCTAATGACTATTCAGTATGAAATTGGAAGAAATCAGAATGAGTTTGTAAGAAGATAATCCATGGAAAAAGACAATAATCCATGAGATACTTAGACTTTGAGGATTAATTTTGCATTGTGCTTTCTGCCTAAGTAGAGCTAATGCCTCTAACTTTACCCTCATAATGATGGCTTCTGTTTTCTAATGGGTCATTCCCTGGGCATAGAAGTGTGCTCCAGGCTTTTCTACCAAGAAAAACATCTTCCACTCCATTGATGTCATACTTCACTTCTTACTTTATATTTGTTCTCCTTAGAGCCAAGCCACTTGGGAAAAAAAGATACCTCTTATTGTTTTTGCTTTTTCTTGTGTTCACACCTCAACCTGTTGGAATCAGTCTGTCCTCCTCCCCCAACACCCCACTGATATCATTCCCTAAATATCTGCCAATTCAACAATTACAGTTTTTTTCCTTACTTCACTTATCCACTGATACACTAATGGGGTATTTTCTGTTTTTCTAGTCAATAAACATTCCAAAGTTTTATTTCATGATTCCCAAATAGATATGAGGCATTAGGGGAAAAAAACCCACTCAATGTAAAAAGGTGATTGGTTATACTTGGATTTATAGTTTACCTTCCATAATTTATGAAGCATCTTTATTCTCTAGTATTTCAGGGAACAGACATTGTGTTTCTGGACGTTAATGGTGTCTTGGATATTTGATCCTAGTGATGTTAAATATCTTATTAAATCTGGAATGTTTTTGTCAGTGTGTGGTGACTGTATTTTGCTGTCTACCTGAATCAATATTGATACAGCACTTAATTACTTGTACAGTCCACCAGGAAGACCACTGTTTAACTTTCTCTCTTATCCCTATACCAGATGGACTCTTACAACCTATCTTTAGGAACTCATTGTTCTCATTTTGTTCTAATATTATTCCTGTTTTCTTCTCATATTTTTAAAGTCTCAATTTTTCTTTGTTGCTGTTCAATTCATCTAACTTCTTTTTTTCCCCACTGACACATTCTTGTGGATCTCCTTACTACCTCTATCTTTATATTCCTTCATCCCTGCTGATAGTTCCTGTCCATGGTTATTTTTCTGTTTCTTCACATAAATGGTGGCGTTTCCTGGCAATGGAATAAGTCCCTCTCTCTCTTCAATATGTGCACAATCACCAAATAATCTTTTCTCTGCCTTTGCTATTTAATGACTTATTACATTCCAGTGATTCCCAGGTTTGGACCTTGCTTTTAGAATTTTAAGTCATTGTAGGTCTATGCCTTGAATGGCATCTAACACCCACTTTAAGGTGTCAGCTAAATGTTCAGAAAACATGACACAGCAATGGTAACAAGTGACCTAGAGCTCAATCTACATACATGAATGAATTTCACATACTAACTAGTGAAACAAACAAGATGCTATAGAACAAATTCTATACTTCTTGGTTTATATAAGATTTGAAAATGCACAATTAGGCATTATAGCTTAAAGATGAATAACTATGGGTAAAAATAACAACAAAAATGAAATTTAAAAAAATGATTAACACAAATTTGAGACCAGCAATTACATCTAGTAGAGCTTCTGGTGCATAGCGACATTGTCTTCCTTGACTCATTGTGGATATTTTAGGGATCACATTATGTTTTCTACCTAAAATTTTTTTGATGTTTATTTATTTTTGAGACACAGAGAGACAGAGCATGAGCAGGGGAGGGGCAGAGAGAAAGTGAGACACAGAATCCAAAACAGGCTGCAGGCTCTAAGCTGTCAGCACAGAGCCCGATGCGGGGCTCGAACCCATGAACTGCAAGATCATGACCTGAGCTGAAGTTGGACGCTTAGCTGACTGAGCCAACCAGCTCCCCTATTTTTTCTACTTTTAATCTTGTGTGTGTGTGTGTGTGTGTGTGTGTGTGAAAGAGAGAGGGAGAGAGAGAGAGAGAGAGAGAGAGAGAGAGAGAGAGAGAGAGAGAGAGAACTTTGTGCAGTTTTTGTATGTATATATTACAGATACAATACAAAATGTTAAGATAAACCAGAGAAATTAGAAAGAAGGCAATTCTATGCCACAAAAGACAGGAGGATGTAGGAATAATGCAAAGAACACAATCTCTTTTGACTGAGGTACCACAGGTAATGGGGTCAGGAGGCCAGGCCATTGGACTTTATTCAGCACAGAGTGGGGCATCAGTAATGGTTTTTGCTAAGGTGAAAGAAATGATCAGAATTATACATTAAGGAATAGTTTGGGAATAACTGAGATGATTGATTACAGAGGGGGAAAAGGTGATAAAAAGCTAGAATAGGAGACATTTACAATATTGCCCAAAATAATGAAGGTCATTCCAGAGTGGGTAGAGGTCAGTATTAGGAATAGAAAAATGAAGTAAGGTATAATAAAAGCACAGAAAAGACTATATGGATTAAATGTGCTGAACAAATAATGTTTTTCCCAATATAATGAAACATTCAATCATGAATATCAATTTCATAAAAATAGATGTGACAATATTTTTATATCATCTAAAAATTAATATTCATAATTATTAATCTGTTACACAAGAAGACGCCACTTATTGGTAATTTTAGAAACTACTTGTTTTATTTTGTTTGGGCAAAGGGAGGACTAGATGGAGGACAGGGGAGTTTAGGGCAGTGAAACCGTTCTGTATGATAATGTAATGGTGGATATATGTCATAAATTTGCCACAATCCGCAGAAGGTACAACAGAAAGTATGAACCCTAATGTAAACTATGGAGTTCAGTTAATAACAGTGTATTAATATTGACTCATTGGTTGTAACAAATGTATCACACTACTGCAAAAATGTTAGTAATGAGGGAAACCAGGGGAGGGAAGGAGTGAGGGCGCCATATGGAACTCTGTACAGTCTGCTCAGTTTTTATGTAAACCTAAAACTGCCCTAAGACAATAAAGTCTGTGAATTAAAAAGAAATCAATTCATTATAGCTGTCACGATAGGCTAGGTGATGCTGATATAAAACCCAGTCTTAAATATTTCAGTAACTTGAAACCAAGATATTTTTTATTAGACTATGTGCTCATGGTCATCTGGGTTCTCCTCTACTCGTGCCCACTTAGGGCCCCAGATGAGAAGGCAGCCACCATCTATGGCCATTTGTATGTTTTCTTTGGAAAGATGTCTGTTCAGAACCATTGCCCATTTTTAACTTATTTTTTTTCCTATTGATTTGTCTAAGTTGTTTCTATGTTTGAATATTAACCCCTTATCAGATATATGATTGCAAATATGTTCTCCCATTCCATTGGTTGCCTTTTAATTTTGTTAATTATTTCTTTTGCTGTGCAAAAATTTTTAGTTTCATCTAATCTCACTCACATATTTTTGCTTTTGCTGTTGTTTATGCTTTAGGTGTCATATCAAAAAATGTAAAAAAGTTACCAAAATAAATTTCATTCTTCCACATGTGGTTATCCAGCTTTCCAAACTAGTTATTGAAGTGACTATCCTTTTTGCATTGGGCATTTTTCACTCCGTTGTCAGATACCTGAGTTTATGTATGGTATTCCCTCTGGGTTATCAATTCTGCTCCATTTTTATGCCAACACTGTACTGTTTTGATTGTTATAGCTTTGTAATGTCGTATGAAGTCAGGACATGTGATATCTGTGGCTTTGTTCTTTCTCAGGATTCCTTTGGCTATTTCTTTGTTTATTCTTTTGTGTTTCCATACAAATTTTAGGGTTTTTTTTTCTATTTTTGGGAAAATGCCACAGAATTTGACAAGGAGTGCATTGAATCTATAGTTGGCTTTGGACAGTATGGGTATTTTAAAAATATTAATTCTTCCAATTCATAAACATTAGATATCTATTTATTTGTGTCTTCAGTTTCTTTAATCAATGTGTTAGAGTTTTCAGTGACCTGATCTTTTACCTCCTTGGTTAAATTTATTCTTAAGTATCTTATTGTTTTTGGGGCTATCATTAATGGAATTTTTTTTCTTTTCAAATATTTCATTATTAGTATATAGAAATGCAACTGATTTCTGTATGCTAATTTTTCTTATAATTTTGTTAAATTTGTTTATTAAGTCTAATGGTTGTTGGTTCAGTATTTAGGACTTTATATATGATACTATATTTATAGACAGAGATAATTTTACTTCTTCCTTTCTCATTTGGATGTATTTATTTATTTATTTTTCTTGCTTAATTGTTTGCCTAGGACTTTATTTATTATACTGAACAGGAGTGGTGAAAATGGGCATGCTTTCCTTGATCCTGATCTTAAAGAAAAAGCTTTTAACCTTCCACCACTGACTATGATACAAGCTGCGGGCTTGTAATATATGGTCTTCTATTACGTTGAGGTACATTCCTTTTCCTACATATGCAATTTATTGAGATTTTTAAAAATCATTAAAGTATATTGTCAAATGCATTTTCTGTTTATTGATATGATCATATGATTTTTATCTTTCATACCCACACTAATGTCCTTATCTAAGGATCCCTTGACCACATTCTTAGTGTTTTCTGCGAAACATGCTTTCTCACTCTTTTTGGGTTTTTTTTTTTTTTTTTTTTGCAATATGGATAAGCGGAATTTTCCCCATATTTTAAGTTATGTTTCCCTTTTCATTAACCATTTTGTCTTTAAATTATATTTCTTCTCACATTTACGGTAAACATTCAAGAGAAACCAGGCAGATTTTTCTATACTTTGCTTAGAAATTTTCTCAGTCAAATATTTAGTTGTATTTCTCACAAGTTCTGCCTTCCACAAAACACCTGGACACAAACCCAATTCAGCCAAGCTCACTGCCACCTTATATCAAGAATTGCCTTTCCTTCAGTTTCCAATAATATGCTCCTTATTTTCATTTGCGACTCTATTAGAATGGCCTTAACCGTTCATCTTTTTTTTTAATTAAAGTTTAAAGGTTTTTATTTATTTTTTGAGAGGCAGAGACGGTGCGAGCAGGGGAGGGTCAGAGAGAGAGGGAGATACAGAATCTAGCTGTCAGCACAGAGCCTGATGTGGGGCTCGAACCCATGAACCATGAGATCATGACCTGAGCTGAAGCTGGACGCTTAACCCACTGAGCCACCCAGGTGCCCCTCTGTTCATCTTGCTAACAACATTCTGTTCATGACTGCTGGAAGACTCTACCTATTCCCTAAGAAGACTGAGTGTTTCTCTACAAATCTCCTTTTCTTCCTGAGCCCTCAGCCGAATTGCCTGTGATGGTTTGTTCATGGTAGTGAAGTTTTTTTTTTTTTTAACATGTAACCTATATATCTGAAAAGGGGCTAATATCGAGAGTATATAAATAACTCCTACAACTTGTTAACAAAAGCCAAATAACTAAAAAATGGGGAATGACATGAACAAACATTCTCCAAAGAAGATACATAAATGGCCAACAAATGTTAAAAACAGGAGATGTGCGTCATCACAAATCATTAGGGAAGTGCCAATCAGAACCACAGTGAAATATCACTTTCTACATTAGGATAAACACTGTCAAAAAAGTAGAAAATAACAAGTTTGGAAAAGATTAACCATTTTACACTTTTAGGGGGAATGTAAAATGGTGTGGTCTCTATGGAAAGCAGTATGGAGGTGCATCAAAACCAAAAACAGAGCTGTGATATAATGTACTTTGTCTTCAATGTACGCATCCAAAAGAATGGAAATAGGATAATGAAGAAAGACTTGCACAACTGAGTTCACTGGTACTTTATTCACAATAGCCAAGAAATGGAAGCCACCTAAGTATTCATCAACAGATAAATGGATAAGATTCATGGATAAAATATGGTATATACAGAAAATGAAATACTATTTAGCCTTAAATATAAGAAAATCCTGTTATATGGTACAGCATAAATGAACTTTCAAGACATTATGCTAAGTGAAATAAAGCAGAGAAGACAAGATTTTATTTGTATGAAGCTTCTAAAGTCAAAACTCTTAGAAAGTAGAATGGTGGTGACCTAAGGCCAGAGGAGGGCGGAATGGTGGGGAATTGTTCAATGTGTACAGAATTTCAGCTCTGCAGGATGAAAGAGTTCTAGAGATTTGTTGTGAAATAATAGTTAACATTACTGTGCTGGATACTTAAAATGGTTAAGATGGTAAATTTCATGATACTGTTTTACTACAATAAAAATTAAAATATTGACATAGTGTTAATTTTCTAAGGAAGAAGACTTTTCTGTTTGTTTTATTTTGGACATTATTTATTTTCTTTCTTTCCTGGGAGAATTATTCCTCTTGACTGAAAACAGCTTAAAGTTACCTCATTCTTTTGAACCAAAGGCCTCCATATAATATCTCACAAGTTAATTATTATAAATTTGTTGATTTGAATTAATTAAAGTAAGAGAAAGCTTAGAGGGTCCTATGGTTATTTTGGTTTAATTGTCAATAATTTGAAGCACAGTCTTTAAAAGCTTTTTCTGCTCCGACTTCTACCTATTCCTCCACTAAAAACAATGCAAGTAAACATAAAAACTAAACCATAAAACTAGTAGATGATAATTTACAGGCAGTGTACGTGTGTTCAGGGCTTTGGGGCAATAAAATTAAGATTCATAACCACATATGCAGACACCTACTGATGGGCCAGTCCATGGAAGGACAAATAATAGATTTTGCCTGTGTTTGCAAAAAATTGCTCATGTAAACAACATGACCCTTCCGAGCTTAGTATCAGATGTTCTTTAAAACTGCAAAGCCAACACATTTTGACTTCAATTTAGTGGTTCTACAATATGCTTATCGAAATTAATATTGTCTTTACAACTTGTAGTGTTAATATAAAAATTAAGAATTTTCCCATAAAATGGGCTATACTCCTTGCTATTTAAAGGGCATTGTCTTGCAACAGACATTCCTCATGTTTATGAATTATTTGTGACATAAATTGCATATATCTACTAACTTTGTGAACTGAATTTGGTAACAACAGTAAAATAAATAACTGAAACGAAGATTTGCAAGCTAAGAGATCATCTTCAGAGTCTAAGACTTGTTACTGCAGACACTATTAAAATAGAAATCTCTCTGTAGGAACAACTGCGAGAATAAATTTGAGTCAACACTTTAACATATGCCAGCTAATTAAATTATATTTTGGAGTTTGCTTTAAGCATGTCTGACTTTTGTCATTCTAATGTACAATGCATTTTAATAGATGCATTAAAATACTATTCCAGATCAAATTCATTTCCCACTCACTCTCTGGTTTTTCCTTTGGTAAAAACATCAAGATCACAATTTGGCAAAAAAAAAAAGTGCTTTGTATTTTTTTGTATCAAAATTTAGGACCATAACTTTGAAACTTTTTTTTTTCTGTTCAAAATAATATCTGTCTATAAAACATTGATCTTAGCAGTCTTAGGACCAGTCTATTCTTTAAACCTGTTCCTCCACACAGCACAAAACGTTAAAATACTAAGTGATTTTATAAATAAAGTGGTTCTCTTTGATTGACCTTTCACTACAGTTGTTAAGCATGAGTGCTGCATTCTTATTTTCTGTTTCCATTTTTCTGTATGATTTTTAGCTTTTAATTTTATCATTCTCTGTTTTCAGAGTTGCTGGATAAAATATCTTACCACAAGATATAAAGAGAATTCGAACAATTTTGACAGTTTTAATCTAGAAAGTCTAGGAAATTATTATACCGATTACTTCTATCAGTTTTAATCAATTTATTATTTTTCTCTGCCATTACTTTGAGAATAAGAGCATCTAAACTGCACCAATGTCAGCCATTCAACCTACTGGAAGGACATGGCTATATCTTGAAGATGCAATTTTCACATTATTACCTCTGGCATTTTGAACTCTAGTGACTGATTTTTGAGACTCAAAAATTGCTTTCAAAAGAGAATCCAAGTATGGTTGATTGGAGATGGCAATCCCCTTAGAGTTCCTGTGTGGTCTGCTCTGCCCCAAGTTAGAGAAGTGAGAGGAAACACACACATGACTTTCCAGTCGTCCTTAGACTTTTCACTGTTTTAAACACATGATGACAATTACCTTTATGGTAATGATTTAATCCGATGAGGGCAATAATGATGTGCAAGTGGCAAAAATACCAGGAGTCTACTATTGATATATAGTCATTATAGACTCAGGTTAGACAAATGTGCGGGCAAGAAATGTAACTTTTTGCATAATTTTTAATATATTTTGATTAGGGGTTTTGACCAAAATAGTTTTTACCTTTCCCCCAACCTGAGACCCACACACTTAGATGTTTTTGGTTTTCTATGGACTAGAGATGTGGGATGAAATCAGGTTGCCAGTACATTCTAGCTCGACCTTATGACTGAGTACATTTATCTTTGGATGAGCCATGAAATAGTTTTTAAATTCCAGTTATTGTACAAAGCCTGATCCATGTTTAACTCCCCCAACTTTTTTTAGTGGAAAGTGGATTCATCCTGAAGTCAATCAGACCTCAAATTGAATCCCAGGTGCAATATTTACTACCTATATAATCTTGAGCAATGGACTTTAATTTTACTGAGTCTCATTTTCTCTAGTAATAAACAAAGTTGGAAGAAACATAACTTATAGGATAGTGTAATTATTTGATGATGTAAAGTATGTGAGAGTGTCTAGTATAATATCTGTATGCACTAAATACTTAATGGCCATTTCCTTTTCTCCTCTGCTTTCTTGCATCTAAATCATGGTTGAGAGGCAGCAGTGGTGATTAAAAGAGAAGCCCATGAGTTAGTCATCATTTCCATTGTGTTGGATAACAGAGATTTAAAGGGAAGGCAAAATGCAGAGAGAAAAGGACCAGAAGAGTCATAGATGGGTGAGTTTATCCTACCTCTGCTATTACTTAAAATTTAGCTATGTATATCCTGAACATCCCTATTTGTATAATGACTGCATGAATTAATATTCATAAAGGTATTATGAATATCTTTTGTCTTTCACATAGTTACTTGTAAGTAAAGCATATTTAACTTGACCTGAGTTTTTTACTTATAGTTAACCATGGAATCAACCAGTTATTAATTGGCTTAATTCAAAATGATATTTGTAAAATAATGAATCAGTGGATACATTTTTCATTTTATGATTGTTTGTTAATTCTACCTGTTTATTGCATGCAAGAGTTGATGTCTGGTATGGTGGCTTACTGACAATCTCTCCTAAGGAATTTCCCTTTATCGCATACTATCCCACTTCATTATGTTTTGCTAATGTTTCTACCCTTGGGATTCCATTACTCACCTTGGCCACAGTACCTTTTGGACTTTTGGTTTTGAAGGAAGAAGGATAAAAAATTCTATCATACAGTTTCCTGTTTCCCCCCATTAATGTTGATTAAAAGTCCCCAGGGCTAATGGCTAATAGAGATAGAGTGGCAAATGTTAAATATACATAAGGGTAAAAAAACATTTCAGTTGGAGCTCTAAATGATAAATTTGTAGGCTGGTAGATTGAATATATATTGAACATCAGTGAATTTTCCCTTTTGCTCTTTCTGATCTACTCTAGTGGGAGCCATTCTTTTATTTTATCACTTATTTCTTGATTTCAGGGAGATGTTTTCATGTTCTATGTTGCTCAGTGTTTTGGGAGGTGGGGAATTCTGGATAAATAGCTAAGTTAACATGGACTTTGGGTTAGTAGGTTTGCTGATATAAAAGAGAAGAACCTGTTCTCCGAATGTTTCGTTTAAGAACGTCATGCACTTCTGTAACTGAGTAGCTATACACTTGCCCTCTGAAGTATCTCAAATTGATAGCCTTTCATAAAGCGAACTTGTTATGATTGAAACTAAATAGTTGAAATAATATGCAGATATTAGCACTTACTCAGAGTTATTAACTGCTCCTATGAAGACTAAAATTATATACTCAGTAAATATAGAAACATTAAATTATAATAGCTTTGTAACTAATATTTTCATTCAGTGACCTGTATGAAATAATACTATGTAAAGTAAGTACAATTTATTTGCTTCCAGACAAGCATTATAAGGACCTTTTGAAGCCAGGTGTCCCATCTGCACTTCATAGATATGCAATAATTTATTTCAGGGTTGTGTTCATGAAAATAAATGCAAATATCTTTCTTCGTGCAGTTTTAACCTTGAAACAAAAGAAATAAAATACTGGTTCATCATGAGCCATAGGATTTGCTAGTTTGAGCCATGTACCTTCTGACACCTAATGAGATTGACTTTTAAATAGTGTGATGACACTTTGAAAAATAGAAATAAAGAGAAAAATGTTGGACCTATAGTGCTGAGCAGAAAGTGAGGGACTCCTGTAGGAATAATGGGAGAGTGTAACTTGGCCCATCTTCCTTTCCAAGCAGCTTGATTTTTGAAGCCAAGGCTAATTAGGATCAATATCATCTTCAGAACAGCCCAAAGCGCTCCAAATAAAACAAACGATAGTCAGAGAGAAGATTCCAAAGGGATAAATTCTATGCTAGTCAGGGTGAGGTCTTGAGGATCCCAAATCTTTGGCAGGGTATTTGGCTTTGTTTTTGAATTCTGTGCATGATAACCTGGCTCTTTCTATCTGCCAGAACTCTCCACAGCGCACCTTCACACTGCAAGGGTTGAAAATTCATTTAAATGAGCCTAATATGTAGTGAAATAAAAATTATTCTAAAACCCAAGAGTTATATATCTATGTGCCTTGAGTTAAGTTACTCAAGTAACCCAAAGCTACTGTTAGTAGTTAAAAGAATAAGAGGTGCCATAGGATGTAATAAACCCTGTGGTGATATGGGCGGTGTAATTCTATTACTTGCAAGATAAAGAAATAAAAGAAGAATCTACTCATTTTGCACAGCCAGTTTTGTGGAGCCCCCAACCAATTCAATTACCCAGCCAGTATTAAAGGTCACAGGATATAAAGGTCTCCAATTCTGCAATAGGAAGTCTGAAATCCCACCTATAGCATTTAGGACAAAATTAATTGAAGAGAGAAAAAATAGACGAAGAAAAAGAAACAACAATGAGAAAGTGGCTTTCTTATCTTGCATCAAAAACCCCTAAACGTTCTCCAGGTTTTTCCTGGGTAGAAGGGGGCTCCCCCCACCCCCACCCCAGAGCCTATCAAACCCAAGATAGCGTTTACCCCATTAGGAAGAATGGTTAGTCCAAATAATGCCTATCCTGTCTGCTGCCACCTAGTGGTCCATAAATAAGTAAGTTATATCTTTAGTTCAAACCTTTCATTCTTCGGCTGAGCTACACGGTCCCTCATTAAATGCTTACATTTAAGACACCAGTGCCAATAAACAGTTTTGATGCTGTATGAATAATTGGAGTAAGAAAAAAGGAGAGGTGTTTCTCATGGAAAAAGGGGCGGAGTGGTTGTTGCAAAAAATAAAGACTGGTGGTGTTTTAAGTCACAGCCTTCCTACTCTGCACTTGTGAGCCCGGGGGCTTCTGGCCAGACCATTGTTCTCCCTAGATAAGCTCTTCTCAGTGTGAATGTGAGGCTGGAAGAGGTCAGCTGAAAACATAAATATAAGCTTTACAATAAGAGTTTTGGAAAACAATTTTTTACTTGAAGTTGTAATTCCAATTATTTAACGTACAGTGTTGTATGAGTTTCAGATGTACACTCTACTAATTTAACAATTCCGTACATCACCCCTGTGTCCATCACAAGTGCACTCCTTAACCCTCGTCACCTAGTTAATGCAGCTGTCCAGTCTCTCCTCTCCGGTAACCCTTAAACTGCATCCGCATAAATGGAGCTAGAGCTTCTTATGCTGAGTGAAATAAGTCAGACAGAAAAAGACAAATAACATATGACTTCACTCATATGTGGAATTTAAAAAACAAAACAAGCATAGGGAAAAAACAAGAGGAAGTCAAAGCAAGAAATAGATTCTTAATTATAGAAACTTTTATAGCAATTTGATTTTACTAGGATGTTTATATATATGATCCGGGGACTCCTTCCTCAAACAAATATAGATGAGTTCAAGTCTGGAAATCTTTCTTTTTCTTTTTTTTAATTATTTTTAATGTATTTTATTTATTTTTGAGAGAGAGAGAGAGACAGCGTGAGCAGGGGAGGGTCAGAGAGAGAGGAAGATACAGAATTCAAAGCAGGCTCCAGGCTCTGAGCTAGCTGTCAGCACAGAGCCCGATACAGGACTTGAACCCACAAACCGTGAGATCATGACCTGAGCTGAAGCTGGACGCTCAACCAACTGAGCCACCCAGGTGCCCCTGGAGATCTTTCTTTGTAAGGTGCTTGTAGCACAGATTCTGTAGTGGTTATACACAGTAAGAGGTCATGTGTGATACTGTCAGCTGAGTATTTCAACCGTAGCTGTCAAGTACATAAGAAACAGAATACTTTTATTTTCATCAAAAAAAAAAAATCCAAAACTTCACAGAATAAATTACTAGAAAAGGCTACTGATATAGGAGTAAAAGTGAAATTTTAAAATACAAAATCATTTGTTTATGTTGTATGAAAGTTACATATGAATATATTGAGCTTACTGGAATTGCTTTAAAAATCTTTTCTTAGGTCACCTGGGGGGCTCAGTCAGTTGAACATTGGACCCTTGGTTTCAGCTTGGGTTATGATTTCAGGGTGGCAGGATCGAGCCCTGCATCAGGCTCTGCACTGAGTGTGGAGCCTGCTCAAAATTCTTTCTCCCTCTGCCCCTTCCCCACTTGCTCACATGCACCCATGTGCTCTCTCTCTCTCTCAAAAATAAAAACATTAAAAAATCTTTTCATCAATATATGTATGTATGTGAGACTGAAATCTTTAGAATTTTGAAATAAAACCAAAAAAGGGGGTTTACAAATATTATTACAGAAAGAGCTTTGTTGTCAATCTAACTTAGAATATTTAGGTACAAAGCAAGAAGAAAGTTCATTTATCACATCAAATATTGATACACATAGTGCTCATTCAAATGACACATATAGGTGTTTAATATCAGGAAACTAGTACTTTATTCATAAGTTTGGTTCATTCTGATTGTAGGAGGATGAAATGGCATGTGTAACAGCTATTCTGTCTGTTAATTGCCCAAATGGCTACTTTAAATAAACAAGGCTTATGGTATTTAAATTATTTTCTTTTTCTCTATGGTAGGTTCTGCTTTTATTGAAATTTGTCTATTGGCACTTATATTTAAAAACATGAGGGGTTTATAATTTGTATGTTTTTAAATTTTGATTTGTTAGTACTTTAAGTTTATTGCATTTTATAAAACTTTGGTTCACAATGGAAACTAGAAACAAAACAAATAAGCATAAAGTGTTCTTCTAGAAACACAGTTCTAGTTCAATGTGCCAGACAGAACGGATTCGTGCACTTGGCTGGATAACCGAGACAGCCATCAGGTAACATCACTAATATCTAATGCTATTACTCATTTACGTCACCTCAATCATTATATATTCCAGCAAAACAGAACATTCTCAGCCTCCAACTCATGTTCTGCTATATTGGTTTAGCCAATGCATAACTTGAGGGGATTATTTCTCTTGTTTCACTGACATTTTGTTACGTGGAGAAATATTTGAAATTTATGAGCCGTTGGTCTAGTGGGATTTGGAGGCTTTTATATAATATAGAGATGAGGTGCTTGTTGTAATGAGATTTTTCCTGTAGGAAATCAGATATTCAGAGACAGTTTAACCCTTATGGCTATTCAGTGCTTCACTCAGTGCTTAAGAATCAACAGATTTGGCTGTGCAAAGGCAAAGAATGGCTGCGTGGGTCCAGTGAATTTGT
Source organism: Mungos mungo (assembly GCA_004023785.1). Lineage (NCBI taxonomy): Eukaryota > Metazoa > Chordata > Mammalia > Carnivora > Herpestidae > Mungos > Mungos mungo. Next base: position 87,389 of record PISW01006374.1, read on the forward strand.
TGCCACCTCGGACATCTACCCACTGCCAGCCCGATATTGCAACCAGGAGCATTGTTTCTCGGAGGCTGGGATTGCCTCATGATGACCGTATTTTCTGTGTGTGTTATCTGAAGGGGGTAAGTGTTCAAAGGCCAGAGAGTCAGTTACTGCAATACAGAAAAGAAGCCGGTCTGGAGGCACTACCACCGACAAAGGTATTTTTTTTTTTAACATTTTATTTATTTTTGAGAGAGAGAGAGGAAGAGGGCAAAGAGAGGGGGGGTGCAGAGGATCTGAAGCTGACACTGCGCTGACAGCAGAGAGCCCGATGTGGGGCTTGAACTCACCAACCATGAGATCATGACCTGAGCCGAAGTTGGACGCTCAACCGACTGAGCCATCTAGGCATCCTAAGAAAGGTGTTTTTAAGGGAGATGTTACAGCAAAGCTTGGAGAATGGGTGGTTGAGGAGGATGAACTCACATTTTTTGTAAACTCTCAAGGAAGTCATAGATTCCTGCACATAGTTGAGTGAGTAAAAACACGGACTTGGCGTATTCATGTGTTTTCTCTTCCTCTAAGTCCTATGACCTAACCTTGCTAAGCCTACATTGTCTCAACTGGAAAACAGCGAAATTCCATACCTCCAAAGGCTGTGAGGATAAAATGATAGAATTCATATGAATCATGTTATATGAGTTCCATTATTGTATTGTAGCCGGGACTCTTACACATTCAACCACAGCTTTGTTCAAGGTAGAGGAGATGCTTGTTCATTCATGAATCCCCTGTGCATGATTTAGGAGTGTTTTTGGTTACAGTAACAAGAAATCCAATTTAACATACCTTAAACACATAGGAGTTTGACTCACATAACATTAAATCAGAAGCAGTTTCTCCATCAGTTCAGATGCTTAGCAACACAGTGAGGTGTTTAACCTCTTTTTATCTTTCTCTTCTGTCATCGGTAGCATGTTGAGGTTTGCCAAGGTGCTTTTTGCCAACATAATCACCAAGTGGTATTTGCATCTCCAGGATTATGTGCAATTGCCAGAAAGGAAACAAGAGAAAAGGAATAAAAGACCCTTATCCTATCCTGGAATGTCTTGTCTTTTTATGCAAAAAGAGAGACAGTTCTCTGTGAGTATTTTAGGTCTGCAATGTCTGGACCCTCTAAACAAAGGCATGTTTGAACAACAAAGGCTTTGTAAGCTAGCGCCTCACACACTCCACCCTCCTTGGTCTTATCTGGACACGTTTGTTTATATTCCAAGGTATTAACCTAGAGGCATTCCCCTAACCTTACCAGACAGGATCTGTTCACAACAAAGAGTAAAGATAAGGTCTCTCCATCTACTGAGTGGAGCAGAGGCAGATTGACTATCCTACAGAAACTCCAAGTTTCAAGGCTCTGGAGTTCCTCTCTTGTACAACTGAGTGCATATGTACGGTCCTCCTGGCAGTGCCCTGTGGGAATTGTAATGGTGGAACTGGTAGATGGTATCTCTCCAGCTCCTTCATTTTGACATGATTGTTAAAGGATACATTTGTCTGTCCAGAAGTCTTGTGCTTTTCTATGAGAAAATGTATCTAAAATGTGGCAGGATAACTTGTTAGCTTAAACGCAGGCAAAATCTCAAACTCTTCACACTTTCTGACTTACTAGAAACCAGTTCCTTCAGTAAATTTTTTTCTTATATTTTATTTGAATAGAAACACATGCCTAATATTAGACAAATCAATGACAACAAAGAATGAGATTATACAACTAGTTTATTACAATTGTCACTTATCTCTTCGTTTTGGGGTAGCACACTCTCTTCCATGCAAGGTAACTCAGTCCATTCTGGAAATAAATATTTTTGGTGTATATGAGTGTGGGTAACCAATGTATGAGCACTGGATGGTATGCCTGTCGTATACTATGAATCTCTAAGTCTATTAACAGTCTATGTGCTTGTCAATACTGGACATTAAATTCCTTCAGGTCAAGAAATTGTCTAATTTATACTAGAATATGCTTAAGGCCTTTGTATAGCCTCTTTTACACACAGATGCTTAATGTAGGCTGATGTAATGAATGGATTTATGTTAGCCAATAGCATTCTATTTCCAAAAAGAATAAGTCGTGTTCAATTAATTGAAATATCTAAACTATGAAACTGAAAGGAAAAGGAAATACATGTCCAAGTCACTGAGTGAGAACACCTTCTATCTCTTGCCTGATTGATTTTGAAAGTTTCCTATATGCTGGAAAAAAATTCTAATAAGTCACAATGATGCCATTTCATTTAACTATTATCTTTCTTTAGTTTCAAGGTTGGTTTGGATGTTCCATTTCTACATGCTACACAGACACTTTAATATTGTAACTGTCAAATTCCTATATGATTTATAAACTGGTAGCTAAGACGTCAAGGATGTTGTCAAGGAAAATGTTCTATATTCTATATGTATTTATAGTCAGAACAGCATAAATATGGGGGCATGTATTTATTCTTAGTGACTTTCTTGTCAAAATTTATTGGGCTTACTTGTCAGGTGAGCACTAATCTTATTGTCTGTGCTATAAAATCAACCTGGCATTGGAACAATGGGCTGTGTTCTTCTATTACTATGTCGCCATTGATAGTAGACGTTTCTGAAATTGAAAATTAACGGGCAATGTTAGTAACAAATTATGCAGTATGAGATAACTCAACTTAATACCTCTGCATGAGTGAATTGCTGCTTAGACTATGATATAAATTAATTGTAAGGGAACCACAACAAAAGAAATACAATAGAGCAAGCAGCAAAATTATCATTAATTACCTTTCCCATGACTAATAACAAATATTCAGATAAACGTATAGCTAGAAAAGATTTTGATATTTGAATCAAAAAGATTTGAATATTATTTAGTTAATCTAATGAGTTAGCCCCAGGTAAATCCAATGGCTCGTTTAGGCCACACAGCAAGGTACCACTATTGATGATGCCATGATATCAACATGGCATCTGCCAGATGCCCACTATCCTCAGGTGGTGGTTCTTGACTGTGTGAATTCCTGAGAATTAAGCGATTAAGCAGTAATTAAGCAATTATTATTTGTTGCTTTTATTCACTTGATTATTGGTGAAATGGGCAATTTGGCACAAGTGTGCAGTATGACATATAAAAGCTATTATAATTTTGTCAGTCATTCACAAGAAGTCAGTATTGGCTAACCTAGCAAACTACTTTCCCCCAGTTTCTAACTGTGCTTCACTCAACCTCTCTATTCTGTTTTCAAATGAGATTACATGTTTCTTCACCTGCTGGATCTTACCCTTTTTAGACAGGCCTGCCTTTCCCACAGAGAAGGAAACCTCAAAACTACAGATACAATGTTTTTTACATTTAAATGGATCCATACACAGTATAGCTGAAAAACATTTTAGTAATTTCTATATTTACTAGTGGAAGAAAAGAGACTGACATTTTTAGGATATCTTTTATGAAATATGCCTTCTAAGAAATAGTTTTTAGATACTATTTGTCAAATTTGTACATGACAAATTTGTAGAAGAACACAGGACTGATATCATTAATGACCATTTGACAAGTGAAGAAAATTAAGGTTTGGAAAAGTTAAGTAAGAAGCATAGGTTTCTAAATAGCTATGATAATGACCATTGGGTAGACATTCAAATTCAGGCCTGCCAATCATCAATGTCCTTTCTATGAAAGATGACCAATTCTTGACACTAAAACGTTTCCACATGCAGAAGAACTCTATCTGATACATTGTCATCGAGGATTGTTGTGTAGGGCCAATAATCACAGGAATTCCAAAATCATACACAATCTCCAATTTATGGGAAAAACATGACAAGAGAAAAGTTACCATATTTCCTTAGAAAATGAGGTGCAGAAGCCTGGAATAATGCCTGGCTTATTGGGTAAAAAATAAATTTTACCCAAATATCTTCAAATCACAGACAGTCGCTGACACACAGCTGGGCTATTTAACATTGGGTGTTAACTACCTACAGTGTAAGGTATAAAGTACAGACATTTCGTAGCAATGTCTTCATTAAGTCGACAGACTTCACTGTCCACATGCCAGATCACACACACTTGAGCCCCTTTATCAAGTGCCAGTTGGGTCATTCTGTGGCATGTATCCCTGGGAAGGCAGAGGTTGTCCTACAGAATTGTCTTCATCCTGATTGTGACTGACGGCCCAGAATAATGAAATGATGGCCATTCTTCCATGTCAATTAAATTATGGCTTCTGTGCTGAAGAGGTCATTTCAGGTGATGCGTTTCTGACATAAACCCTCCATCTAGCAGGAACCAGAAAAGAAGGTATGAAGTCCCTCACACCTTTGATCACTGCTGACCTGGTATGTCTTAGAAGTGGTGATCTGGAGATGAAAGCCTTGGTTTTCTTTCACCAGCTACCCCCCCAGAGCCACCCACTAACCTGTATACCTCTAATTACCAGCCTCCTTCACCCATCAGGGACCAGACTCCAAAGGAAAGTTAAGTAGTTTGTTTTCCAACAACACCCTGAAAGCAGACTATATGACTCTATAAGACGTTTCATCCATGAAGGGCAGACACAGCTCCACTCATTGGAAAAAAACAGAGCATTGGTATCTCATCACATAAGGAACGCTTGTTGCATGTTGAAAGAAGAGTTATATTCACCCTCTGGGGTTAGAGAGCCCAACACATGACTGTGAGCAACATTTATATAAGATTGAATCTGGCTGCTAATTGGCTGGACAGTCAAAATTGCATGCAGTCAGGAAACATGTCATCTTTAATCTTTCCAGAACTGCTTCAAAAGAGAATTAAGTGGAGAGCAATTTTTATCAGAATTAAGCCAATACTGTAGGTTGAAAATGGAAAAACCTTAAAGTGACAAGAGAAATGGGCAGGTATTTAAATGAACTTTTAAAATGATTGCTCTGCGCCAGGCACTGTTATTGTCTCTATTTTATTTAACTGTTACAAGTCTATGAAGTAGTTTTGTTTTGACTTGAAAAATTATTTTATAAATGAGGAAACTGTTTCAGAAGGTGAAATAACTTGTCTGAGCTCCCACAATGAGAATGTGGCTGAGCTGGGTTTTATACTCTGATCTCTTTGACACCAAATTCTATGGTTTTTCGTTCATCCATTGTATTGAGACTACATATCCTATTTCATATATTATATAGATCCTTCAGGATGCCAAAATAATAACATAGAGAAATTGGACTTCCTATAACCCTTCACCCAGCTTCATTTCTTTCTCCAAGAGAAGGGATAACCCCTACCACAGGTAGCTTTTTTCAGGCTTTATGTGTGGTGGTGACATTGGGAGTCATACTCTTCTGGGGAGCAATCAAAGATGCAAATTAGACATCTGACCCAGATTCTCTGGAAGCTGGGGTGTTGACTCTGCATGTTTAACAAGATTCTGGGTAAAATCTGTGATCACACATTTAAGAACCACCTTTCCATGGAATGTGAGATAGTGGTTGAGTGGGTAAGGCAGACTCCCCTTGTCTCCAGAAAAACATCACTAACACTAACATTTGTGTATGACAGACAGTCTCCCAGAGGGCTAGGTGAGCATCTATTATTTGGTGTTATTTGAAAGATCACAAAATATCTTCAATGGTATTTAAATATATATTAAAATGCCAAAATATATTTCTCTATGGTTAGCAAAGTAGTCAAAGCGCCACACTGTAGTTCTAATCGTCATCATCGTCATTGTTAGTCTTGAAGGTTTTATTTGAAATCCGACTGCTCTTACATAAGATTTTGATTGTGCAGTATTTGAAAGCACAGAGCTCTGTAATTCTGTGTTTTTAAAAAAATATGTCCACTCCTGCAATGTGGTGAATGATCAGCCTATTTAGGGACCCACAGAAAAGGTACCAAAAGACAAGTGAGCCGGGGGCGTGGTTGGAAAGTAAAAGCAGGGAGAGGACAAAGGACCACTTCATAGAGGCAGAAAGCAGAAGCAGGCAGTGCACACACATCGAAGCCAGGTTTGATGGCTTTCGTGGTTTTGCCCCAGCCCAGACCCTACTGTCTACAAGAGTCAGTGACATCTCCTGTCTGACCAAGTGATCAATCCTCCACCTGCTTCTAAGAAAACACTTGCACCCAAGGTAGGATATTTTTCTTCCAAGAAATTTTATCAGACACCCATGGTTTCCTCTACACAAAGGGAAAGGAACTTAAACATGGAACATAAAAATAGGCTCTCATGTTACTGCCAGCTACTTGCATGACACTAAATGATTTCTAAAAAGAATCATTTCTTCTAATTTCTTGCTGCTGATGACAATGGTATATATTCTATGCCATGTATAAATAATGGATAAATGCCAATATATTTACTTATGTAATGTGTATATTTCATAGAATATATTACATATATTTACATATTTATATAAATAGATAAAATAGCTTTCTGAACTTATGCGACTAGAAATATTTGTATAATTGTTGTTCATATATTTTAACTAAATAACTCGGACATTTCCTGTGTTTCTTGTTTAAGATCACATATTCTTTACTTGCTACAATATTGTTTTTATTGTGTATTATTTTATTTTATTTATTTGAGAGAGAGGAAGCATGCAAGTGGGGGAGGGGGCAGAGGGAGAGAAAGAGGAAATCTTATACGGGCTCCATGCTTATCACGGAGTCTGAGGCAGGGCTTGATCTCACGAATGTGAGGTCATGACCTGACTGAAATCACGAGTTGGACACTCAAACGACTGTGCCATCCAGGCCCTGCCCCCCAATATTCGGGATTGTAATTGAGATATACAAAAAATTACAAAATACTTAAAGAAACACATGACTGTATATATAGTTTTAGAATAATCTAGTACCTTTTGTTATTTGTTTGGTTTTCTTCTCAGATGACTGAGGACTACTAGGCAAATTCAGAATTATGCAGGGATCATAGCACAGTCGTCTTATTGTAGGGCTTTGCAATGTCTATGAGATTTGATAGATTATTTTCAAAGCTAACTCAGTTCTCATTGGGCGGATACTATGTCTATACTAAATATAGGCTGCAGTGTGTTTCCATACGAAATGTGTTTGGCAAAGAAAGAGATAAAGTGTTAGGTTAGATGATACAGGAAAAGGAATTTGGGTAAGTGGGAATGTATCCTAGGTATTAGTATAGACAAGGTAGAGAGAAGGAACAGGTATCAGATCCTTATGAACCTGCTTTGTAAGTGCACTTCTGTACGATGAGAGAATACTCATGTCTCATATTTCTGCTCTGACAGAAATGCTCGTGTAGTCAACAAAACCAGCATTTTTTGTTGGTCACAACCGCTGCATTAGTGTGGCTGCCCCACGTTGCGGTAGGTAATACGCAATCCCCACAACTCAGTGGCATGAAAGAATCCTGTTTTCTTTCTCGCTAGCTCTGCGGTGTGCACTGTGGGTCAGCAGGTGGCCCTGCTCCGCCTCATCCACACTCTCACTCTGGGACCACGCGGAGGATTCTATCTGTACCTTTGCTAGATTCCGCAACACAAGGAAAGAGGCCTGAAGGCCACACAGTGGAAAAATCCTTGGCTTAAAGTTATAGAAGTTTTTTTCCTCAGAACTTCTTGATCAAAATTGGTCACATGGCTCCATCCAACAAGAAAGGAACCAGAAATTGAAATGCCCCCATGTACCTGGGTGCAGGTGTAGTGGGATTCTCCCACAGCCATGACACCAGGGCTGTTCTTTCCAAGAAGCAACTTTATTCATGCTGCCACGTGCCAACCTCAAAACCTGAACCCCGAATGGCATAGTTTTTATTACATTTTCTATTTATTTGTCTCCCATACATGGTATCACACAAACATGCAGTCTGATTAAGTGGTCTCATGTTACAAAGTCTTAGGCTATAGCCAGATTGCCTTATGGGTTTATTGTTGTTGTTGTTGTTGTTGTTGTGTTGTTTTGTTTTCCATTCCTTAGGGAATGAAAGGGAGAGATGAAAAATTCGCAAAACTAGTGACTACCATCGCATTTATCTCACTGTTACTGCCTTCTAAGAAACTAAGGCCATTGACTTATCATGAAACCATCAAATTAACGGAAATATTGATTGACTACATTTTTCACAAAGTCCTACTCTCTAACTGTAGTTTTAAAATCCTATTCCCATGCTGAAAATTTTTGGGAAAACAAAAAGGAGAGTAAATTTATTGTGCTGAATGGGAAGGTAACAGATATATAAAGGAAAATGAATGAACCTGAGAAACTTTGATACAAAATTAAAACACTAAAGAACTCTGTGAAGAGTAAATGTATGTGGCTATGTGTATGTACCCATGGTGGACTGATGGGCCAAGTATCCAAATAAAGATTTTTACACTTTGAAATGTCATATCCCTTTTCATGAGAAAGTAAAGCCACGTGGCCTGACCCTCACTGCCAAAACCATATTCATTAAAAAAGGTTTAATTAGGAGTATGGTTATTTCTACAGTAGGGGATTTAGAAACGTTGCTAGGTTCTTTATCATTCACAAATAATCACTTTATATTTTATATAACAAGTATCATACATATGTATCCACAATTCAAAAGCAGAGTACAAAAATGGGACTTTATATAATACTATATAAACATTTTCCTTCATGGAATGCACTTAACTAGCACCAAAAAATTGTACATTTTTTGCCTTAAAATAACTATATTACTTATCCATTTTAATTGAAAAATGATAACCACAGAACACATGCATATATCTATATCTTCCTACCTAGCTCTGTCTCTAATTCATATACCCAGAAAGACACTAAGGAGAAAGAGAGAAAGGGTGACAGGGACAGACCAAATAACACATTGAAATTTTAATGTAGTAAATATAATCCTTTATACTTCCTCACTAGTATGCTCTTTTGATCTTGCATAACTCATTTTTAATGTTTTCCCCTTTATAAACTGGGTAGTTGGAGCACTCATATAAGATACAATGTGTAGAAGTATGTTAATACTGAAACACAGCAACAATTAGCTTATAGCAACTGTATAATATTCTGGGAATTAATGAAAAATCTCAAATTGGGTGATTGGACAAGGAAGGATTAGTTAGCTGCATTTGCTTTTGACATATTATAGAAATGTCAAATGGGAGTATAAGATATCAGAAATTTTATCCAATCAATAAAATAACTTATTTTCTGACTCTGCAGGGAGAAAGGGAAGGTTGGCATTTCTCCCAGATTCTCCATTTTGTGAGGACTCATTTTCTGAACTGGAAACTAAAAAGTGTATGTTGGAGAATCAAGTTTATTATCCACTAATTTCCACTTCCCTACTCTAACACACACGCACAATATATATATAGATCAAATTATAAAATTGGTCTTTTAGCAAAATCAATTTTAGCCCTCTGTTGTAAAAGTGGACAATGGGCTGTTTTGTTCACTTTGTCAGTTTGATTTTTAAAAGGGCTTCTCTTAGAATTGTATTCTGAATTTTCTTTGTCAGTTCCAGAATAGCCCACACCTAGTATTGAACTATCATGAGTCCAAGTTGAGAAGGAAAATCTACATCTATATGACATATAAACTCTCCAGAGGTGAATTCCAAATTATCACTAGATAAATAAGATACTCCTTCCTAAAAAAGGTAGCATTTGATAAGATCCTTGATAAGAACCATGAAGAAAATGTCAATGGTCAAATATCTGAGGATGTCTCAATGATGATGAAGGTGGGGGAATTTAAGAAATCACTCATTGGGGTACCTGGATGGCTCAGTCAGTTAAGTGTCCAGCTTCGGTGCTCAGGTCATGATCTCGTGGTTCGTGAGTTTGAGACCCCTACTGGGCTCTGTGTTGACAGCTCAGAGCCTGGAGCCTGCTTCAGATTCTGTGTCTCCCTCTCCCTCAACCCCTTTCTCTCTCTCTCTCTCTCTCTCTCTCTCTCTCTCTCTCTCTCTCTCTCTCTCTGCCTCTCCTTCTCTCAATGTCAAAAATTTAAAAAACAACAACAAAGAAATGACTTATTATCCAGTCTGGCTGAGAGATTGAAACAGAAAAATAAGAAAGAACCATATTAAAGTTGAGTTCTGTGGTTAAAGGTTTGGTTATCATGAGATTGGCAATAGTGAGCCACAGTATGTTTTGGAGAGGTGAGTCATCATACATTGTGTATTCCTTATTCAGCAAATTTTTAGTTGAATAAGTGTGGGCACTATGTTGCCTTTGATGATAAATCTGTGCCTGTTAATTGTCACAAGAAGTGTTACATAAAAGGCTCCCAATTAGAGTCTGTTGAATGCTGAATAAGGGAAGAATATTTGAGTAATTAGGTGGGAGATAGAATCAGAAGGTGGAGATAGAAATAAGGACAGCTCACACAATACAGAAGCCGTGCTGTGAATAGGAAGGAAGTAGTGAAATACAGAAGATGACTTTGTCCAAAACTGTGTTAAGTATAATAGCTACTAGCTGCACAAGGCTACTTAAATTTCAATTAAGTAAAATTAAATAAAATTTAAAATTCTACTCTTCAGTTACACTAGATGATTTAAAGTACTTAATTGTTATACATGGCTAATGGCTATCATATTGGATAGTGTAGATATAAGACATCTTCATCATCCCTGTAATTTCTGTTGGACAGTGCTGGTCTAGATTACACTTTGGGAGAAGCCAGCCCTCTTGTGAGACAGTCTATTACTTACAACTAATCTTTGTTTAATGTATCATGTCTTTTGAAAATAATATTGTTAAGATATGTTATCTCAAGCAAAGTGCAAGCGTTTTATCCAACTATGAAGGACAGAAACAAGTAAAGATATACCCTTTTTGAAACAGTAAAACAAAGACACCAAGCAAATAATGCTGGCTCCATTTGGATTAAGGATAGATTCTTAGGGGCGCTTGAGTGGTTCAGTCTCAAAACGTAGGACTTCGGCTCAGGTCATGAGATCATGGTTCATGAGTTTGAGCCCCCTATCAGGCTCTGCGCTGAAAGCCCAGAGCCTGCTTGGGATCCTCTGTCTCCCTCTCTCTCTACCCCTCCCCTACTCATGCACATATACACTCTCTCTCTTTCTCAAATATAAATTGACATTTCTAAAAAAAGATTGAACTCTTAGGAAAAGCATATTCTATGTAAACATCTTATCCTAAATTCTTTTTATGGTACATGAAACACAAAATTGCACCTATTTATACATTGAAGATTGTTAAGAAGATAACAGTTTTACCTCACATTATGCAAAAATGTTGTCAATTTAAGAGGAAGCATCAGTTCTATTGATACATATTGCTAGAAACAAACAAAAACCAAACCCACATTTAGTAATAATAGTAGTTTGATAAATTTTTCCTGCTTTTACTAGTTTCTTGTTCTTTGAGAAAAGCAGTCAAACAGAGAAGGAAGGGTAACTGACATGTGAGGTGTTTGTCTTGTCACTAATCTGGCCTGGGATAGACTGAGAGCAGTGACCACCCATTTCTCAGGGCTTTGGATACTGAAGCAAAGTCACTACAAGGCTGTATTTACATCTCAACAAGATTACATTTTGGTGAGTTGAAGGTGGAAGGCTGCAATCTGATGGCCTTTATGTTTGTTTAAAGTTTGTTTAGAAAAGAAAGAGATCCAAGAGAATATGAGCCCAGATATGTTCATACTAAAACACACATCATCCCATTTCTTATAGCCATTTCTGACTTGTGTAAAGAGAAGTAAAACTATAACACTAGTTTCAATTTATTTTTCCCCAGACCAGCTTGCTTCTAAGCCAGATTTTCAACATGCCAGAATCACCTTTCTCTTCGTTAGTAAACAAATATCTTCTTCCTCTTCTTCTTCTTCTTCTTCTTTTTTTTTTTTTTTTGCTTAATGAAAAAAAAAAGAGAAATCTTGTGAAAAGATATCATTGGAGAAGATATTTTGAAATAAAAAATTTATAAACAGATCATAATGGCATATTCAATCTGAAGAGATGATCAGATTGATTAGAAAATTCCTAGCTATCCTGATTAAGATTCCATTTTATTTACTACCTTTAAAGGTAGATGTCTAACTCTTCTATGTTCACTCTTAGGATTTTAGAAGCTATGATTCAATTTCTAAGGATGTATCAGCATAGCAAATCATAATACACAAACCCATTCTGCTATTAAATAATTCTGTGGTTCCTCTGTACAGTGTTGTGGGCAATCCAAAAATGACACAGTAGGTAAATTAGTAGAGCTGATAAAAAAAATTCTGGGCCATTGGATGTCCAGGCATGAACTCTCAGTCCCTAAGCCATATTGTCTGGTTTGGCAGTATGCTAAAGGGTCAGAGAAACCTGGGTTTCTTGCAGACCCTGCTGTTTCCTAGGCTTAGAGCCTCAACTAACTTATTCTACTCTACTAAGACTTGGATTCTTCATCTGTAAAATGGTACTAATCATAATACCTACCTTAGTGTTTTGAATAATTCATAGTTAGCATTATGACCTACCTTAACATTGTTTTCCAGAAAATAGTTTCTCCTGTTTTCTTCCAATTATCATTATTTATCAAATATAAGTAATTGTGGTTGAGTTTCTGCCATTTGCTACCTTAAACTCCTAGCAGATATGGGTGGTAAGGCACTCACATTGAAAAATTAACCTGCACAAAGAAAGAAGGATATAAAAATAGAATGAAATGCAACATGATATTATAAGCTTTCAGATCCCAGGGGCTAGAATGATGCAGGGAGAGTCAAGGGGGATGAAAGACTTAAGGTTGGTTTGAAAAGTTTAGACAAGGAGAGAAGAGTATGGAGACTTTCTGCCAAAAGATACCAATGTGAGAAGAGACCCTGAGATTCTTCTATGTTCAAGAAGCTACCACTGATAAGGCCTTGATGACTTCTACTCTTCTAGGAAAGAGTTCATTGATTTCCTATTTTGAAGTCTCCGAAAAAAATCTAAGAGGAGAAGAACCACCATGTCTAACCAGGGAACCTAAAAAAATACCACCTTTGTGTGCACAAATGGCAGGTCTATTTTCACCAGTTCACACCGTTAGTAGTGTATCCAACTCATACTCCAAAGATGAGGGTTTGAGAATTCATGACACATTCACTCCTTCATCTCAGTTTCATACTTGACAATATGTCACACTTCCTTTAATGAATGAATAAGCCACAAGGGCACAGTAAAGAACATATAGGTAACCTGTCCTAGAATAGGGTGATGTCATGAAACACAGTGGTGTGGGAAGACCCCATTAAAGATAGTGGTTCCTGACAATTCATCAGTCTTTATAAAGTATTTTCCAAAAAGAATTCCATTTTTTAACATCTGTATCTGCACAATCCTACAATTAGAAATAGGGGTCTTTGAGTTTCTGTTCTTAATGTCACATACCTTCTCTTTTACAATAAGCAATAAACTACAAACCCATACATGCAAATTTGGTCTTGAATTTAGAGCTCCGAAAAGTTTGGTAGGGGTAGGGAAAAAAAAGAGAGAAAAATGGTAATTGAGCATGACACCTCTTGAGGAATGGCTGATATGAATGGTCTGCCTTCCTTAATGACCTACATTTGTGTAAATAGCCTATGTGGTCTCTATACATGGAGGTTCTGAGGAGGACAGTAGAGCAACTGTGAGATGCAGATTCTGAATGTTTAGTTTGGCAGAAGATAAGCTGTACAGTTGTGGTCGTGATTCAAGTCTACTTCTACATATACATTTAAATCTGGCTGTTGCCTTTTCTCAGTTAAAAAGAGTGATGTGTCAGCTTTAGGAAGGCCATATTGAGAGTAGGAATTTTTAGAGTGTTCTGCAATAAACCCAGCTTATGCTCAGCCATTTCAGGTTTTGAGTATACATGACTGCTGACCAAAGTTTCCCATGGGAAATAGGGAAGAAAAAAGAAAACAGAAGCAATCACACTCTTGGCGATCTTTATATCATGTCCCAAATTGGAGAAACTTCTTGAAGTACCCAATGATTATTAATGCCATTTATTATGCAACTACTACATGCAAGGCACTGTGTGTGTTACCACCATCCTATGAGGCAGATATTTTAAAAATTCATTTTAGATAAACAGGAATTGAGGCATAAAATTTAATGCAATTACCCAAGTTCACACAACAAACACAGAACTAGAGACAAACTCCTTTCCCTTTGGATTCAAATAGGATTAAAGATAGGTTTTGAAAGTAGAGCTAAGAGGATTGGCAAGCAAACTGGTTTGGGGATATGAAGGAATGAGGAAAGTGAAAAATGACTTAGAAGACTCTTTAGGTTGAGCAGTTGAACACCGGAGTTACTGTCTCCTGAGATGGGACAAAACTGGGAAGGTGCACCTGAAAAGAAAATGAATAATCCATATTACATATTATGTTTCAGGTGCTTATTAAATATTAAGTGGAGATGTCACATAGGAATTTGGCTTGAGGACTTCTGAATTTGAGAAAAAGTTCAAGGCTGAGGTTATAAATTCGGGTGCCATCAATTTAAAAAAATTCACTTCTGTCCAGAGGAATTTCTGCAGTAATAGAAAGAGTAAATGGTAATAGAGAAGGGCTGGAGGACTGAGAATATGAGACTCCACCTTTTTAAGCTCATGAAGTATTACAGATGGAATCGCATCCACCCCCCAAATTCATGATGCGGAAGACATAACCCCTAAGGTGACTGTATTTGGAGATGGGGCCTTTAGGCAAGTAATAAAGGTTAAATGACGCCATAAAGTGGGACCCCAATCAAATTGGCCCAGTGTCCTAATAAGAGGAAAAGACACCAGAATGCTTGCAAACAGAAAAGGCCATGTAAGGACATAGTGAGAAGATGGCCATCTACAAGCCAGAGGAGAGCTTAATCTTGCATTTCTCTTGACACCTTGTTCTTGCATTTCCCATCTTTGTAACTGTGAGAAATAAATTCTGTTGTGTTAGCTAGCCAGTCAGTGGTCTTTTGTTATGGTGGCCCTGACAAACTAATACATAATGAGAGCTCCCAGTCCAGCAGGAGGGACACAGAAGCAGCCTCCAATGAGGTGGAGGGAAAACTGGCCATGGGGGTGTCCCTCTAAGTCAAATCTGTCTGAAGGAGGGAAAGATCAGTTGTATCAAATGCTGCTGATCAAGAGGGTCTTAAAGTTGCTCTCAGGTTGGCTGACGTTCAGACAGGATTTTTCCTGACTCTGGCTTTTGAATTCCATTTTCTTAAAGCATTTACTTGAGAAAACTTGCAATTGTAAATTCTTTCTCTGCTTCTTTGAGATATTCATCTTTTGAAAAACTTCTAACCACCATCACAAGCCAGGAATGTCTTCCTCATGGACCTGGGAGCCATCCCTTTGGAGTGTCACTATTAAGGAAGATGGTGTCCCTATTTCCCAGCTGCTTTGGGAGGATAGGAGCATGACTTCCATTATGAACTGAACAGCAAGTACAGATGGTCTAATCACAGAGAGAAAACATTTGTGAACTGAAAAATAAATCAGCATGCTCAACACACCCCACTGACCAATATTATGCTTAACTTTCTCCACTATTTTTCCATTAGCTCACCCTGGTGATTAAAATTTCTCCCACCTTTTGTTTCAGTAGAGTTGAGTTGAGATTTTAGTTTGGGTCTCTCTCTTCTATTAAGATATTCTTGCTCCCCCCCTCGATATTTTTGAATAAAGTCTTCCTTGCTTGTCCAACATTTCCTGGTGCCTTTTTGCTTAGATAGGACCAGCAAGTTGAGGGTTGAGAACTGATCACTTTACTCTCAACATGGATATCATTGGTGAACTATAGCTTTAGGTTTAAAGATTTAGTGAATAAAATATTTTCAGAATACCAGTAGATGATTGATATGCAGAAATTAGTTCAATGGTTTCAATGACAATATCTCTCTACTTTGTAATTAACGAATTGTGCTACAAAGAGTCACTTCTTTTTTATTCTTTTCAAGATTTTAGCTATTTGAGAATACTAAGAAAAATAGCATAAGCCATTTAAATATTTAAGTATGTAGTGGTTACTCAAATACAAATGGTCACATTTTATTTTTTAAAGTTAAAGGTGGAAACCTACTTGAGATGGAATAAACTTTACAGACAGTGAGATCTGATACCCTGTGCCATGAGGGCACTGTCTTCATGACATTTGATTAGCATCTTCTGAAGCATTTTTTTTAAGCTTGTGAGGAACATTTCATTTCTTTTTCTTGTTAATGCTTTTTTTCCTCATATGGTCCTTTTATGCAAATATCTCTGGTTATGATTTTGGTGAACAATTCAGGCCACCCTTACACATTAGTGTCAAAGAAGTGGAGCCTTTCAAAATGCAATGCTAAGCTTGTGGATTTGCAAACAGCCCAATAAGCAGTATCTAAAATTACTTTTGCTGCTTGGAAAATGACTGTTAACTTGTCCTGTGCTCAGAAGTGACAATTGCTAATTATATGGAAATATCTTAACGTAATGAAGAAAGAAAATGTAGTTGGCTTCCTTATTTTAACATCCTTTTTTCTTCTCTGCTAGTTTGATGTCCTAACCTACTTGACAATTTTCTCTCTTATTTCTAGATTGAAACATTCTAAGAAATATATTTGTTAGAAAATTCACCAGAATGTATATAAATTAAGCATTTTCAAACTACCTTTCCTTTTCAGATCCTAAATTGATCCTTTCTTTTCTTGTGTCAAAAGAAGTACACAACTATTGAAGAAAAGTCTGGAAAGCATAAAAACAACAGAAAAGGGAAACAACAATGAAAATGCCCTGAGATGTAGATACACTGTTGAGAAGGTGCTATTGCATTCAAGCCAAGATGGAAACAGGATTCGTATTGTGGATCTCTTCCTGCTCCAAGTGCATATGACAATGGTAGAAATTTAAAAGACAACATTCAAGAAAACATATTTATACAATAAAATTGATACAAACAACTTTGTGTAACAGAAATAAAAGACTTCTACTTGAAAAACATTGTGCATAGTTGACGCTGTGAGGTACTGGGATCACACAACATGTGAGCACTGAGAGTTTACCCTTCTTGGGAAAATGGGAATAAGAGCTCCATTTATTCACTCTCAGTGCTTAGAATCCGTTGCTGGACCAGGGCTCTCTCAGTCCTATAGTGACAGTCTGTGACAGAAGGTGAAAGGAAATAACAAAATAGCATATTTTTAAGTACTGCTGTTCTCTGGCTTAGGGGCTTGATGCCTACATGCTCAATAACACAAGGTACAAGAGTTCTCAGCCTTCAAAAATAGATTTAGTTCTGAACTAGGGCCATGGGAAGTAGAGAGAAAGAGAGGCAGAGAGGGTGTTGAGAAGAGAGAGAGAGAGAGAGAGAGAGAGAGAGAGAGAGCGAGCAAAAGAGAGAGAGAGAGACAGAGATCTTTTCTCACTTAACAGGAGTCTTACATTCATGCAAAATATCAGTAACATATAAAGCAAAATAAAGTAGTGATATAAAACATAAGCGAATATATGGGACGTCTGGGTGGCTCAGTTGGTTAAGCGGCCGACTTCAGCTCAAGTCGTGATCTCACAGTTTGTGGGTTCGAGCCCCGCATCAGGCTCTGTGTTGACAGATCAGAGCCTGGAGCCTGCTACGGATTCTGTGTCTCCCTCTCTTTCTGACCCTCCCCTGCTCACACTCTGTGTCTCTCTCTATCAAAAATAAATAAATGTTAAAGAAAGATAGGTGAATATAAGAATGGCCAATAAGAAATACTAGAATGGGGAATATATTCATTCAAGTAACACTTAATAGATTGATAAACTTCAAGCTGGATAAAACCAATGATAGAATAAATGAAGAAATCATATTTAAGAGTTAGCTAAGAATCCAGTAAGAGGAAAAAAATCAAACATATGCACACACACACACACACACACACAAAGTGCATACACATATTTTGGAAGCAAATATTAGGCAGCAGAGAAAACAGAAACTGAAAATTTTCAATATTTATATAATTGGAATTCTTAAAGTAGAGAAGAAATGACATAGAATCAATATTTGTTCAAACTGAAGATGTTTGAAATTAAAAGAGAAATAAGAAGTGCATTTCAAATTTTATGTAGTTAAAAAATAATCACCACCTGGATAAATTGAAAATATTAAAAACTTGAAAATATCCAAGTAAAGACCTACCATATGGAAAAGACAAATATTTCCTAATTACTCTGATAAAATTTCCATCAGCAACAACAAAAAGATGTTAGAGGACAGTAGTGTAATGTCTCCAAGTACTCAAGGGATATTAGACATTTATACTAGTTAGCTAACATTCAATGGAAGAGTACACCAGAGGCTTTGCAAAAGTCAAAAGATGAAGACAGTTTGTCATTCACAAACTTTTGGAATTATCACTCTTCATAAAACAGAACCCTTACCCATTTATTACTGTAACACATTAAAATATTTTTATGATACTAGTATATTATACTATGCCATACTATTTTTTTTCCCACTGCCTTTCCCACTAGAATACAAGGCCCACATGAGAAGGGACTTTATATATTTAATTTGTTGCTGGATTTTTGTCCTTTGTTAATAGGCACTCGAAGACATCTGAATTGTTTAAGATGGAATTACTTTATGAGTTATCTTTGCTTAGATCAACTGTGTAAAAAAATAAGATTTCAGCTGCATAAGCACTTATTACTTGTATTTCTGTAATTTTACTTTAACTTATCTTCTACTTGCTTAATTAATACAATAAGATTTTATATCTCTTTCTACTGCCAATACCTAACAGGCTAGCCTATTATTGACTTTGTATTGGGATACAGTATATCCTAGGCTTGTTAAATTTATGCATGATAAAGTATTTAACTACAGTTTATTATAGTCTGTGAAATTTATGTCCAGATAAGTATAATTTCTATCCTAGAAGTGACTACCATTTGAAACACCTTAATTTGAAACCTTCATCTCAGGAATTCTCATTAGGGATTGAAAAATCATGGTTATCTATGGCCTCTAACAATAAGATAAGAATTGTTGAAAATACTTTCGAACTAGAGAATTGACTGTGATTGTGGCAAGTGCTGAGGGCAGCTAGAGGATGGTGTGGTCAGTTCTGCCCTTTTGTGAGCCACCTGGGAGGATGTGGCAAGGACAGTATAGTAGGTCTATAGTTTCTAGTTTCCTGAAGACACTGTCACCTGGTCCCACTAGAAGCTGGAATGATTCTGTAATCAGAATATTGTTTCATTCATCTTGAATGACTCTTTCAATCCTGGGAATTGTGGAAGTGTCTGAGATAAACAGTGTAGTCTTTGGTGATTATTAAAAATAGGTTGTAATACTACTTTGGGGCTTCTTGCTACACGAAAGGCATTTATCATTGTGGTAAATCACCTAGTAACCTGATAACTCAGTAGTAGAAGATATAAAGCCTTATTTAACTCTAATTGCTGAAGACAATTGATATTTATCAAAAATGTCTGATATTGCCTGGCACTAATTTATAAGCAGAAAAATTGTAGAAATGCAGGCTGTATCTGTAAGTATTTCACAGATAAGCAGAACCAGTAAGATTCTATATATATTTAAACTCATATCTTTACTTGGGTATTTTCAAGTTTTAATACAATTTATCAAGGTGGGGAATTTTTTTAAGTACATGAAATTTAAAATGCACTTCCCAGCTGATCTCTTGCTTCTTTTTTAATTTTAAACAATTCTTCAGTTTGAGCAAATATTGATTCTATGTCATTTCTTCCCTAAGAATTCCAAATATATTAAATATAAATATATTTACATATATATAATCTTACTGGTTCTGTTTCTCTCTCTCTTTATATATAAATATTATCTAGTTTATATATAAATAAATATAAATATGTATGTGTGTGTATGTATATATATATATATAAAGCCATTATGTAAGTCCTTACTTTGCTAAATTATTCATTCCTATTCTCCTCCCCAGGTAACATACCACGAGTAAACTTCCTATCTCCCTGTGGTTTGTTAGAGGCATGTAAATGGTTCTGTCCAATGGCCAATGCATAATCATTCAGAAAAAAAATATCCTTGTTATGTAGTGGCAAATTATTTGGTGAAAATGTTGTCTGAATAAACTTGGAATGCATATAATGTACCTAATGAACAGATAGCTTTAGTGAAAAAATTTGGAGGGCAGATTGTTACTAGATGGGTCTGTCATTCCATTTGAAAAGGCACTAAAAGAAAGAGAACCTAATTGGCTGATTTACAAGCAGGAATGAAGAAAATAGTGTGGCTATTCAGCCACTTGTAGGTTTGAAACATGTAACTGCTTTTCAACCCCAAACAATAAAAGACTAAGAAAAAATTCATAAAGCAACAAAATCAAATGAAATCACTGTCTAAATGCAAGAATCAAATTAAAGATGCAGCTTTCAAAGTGTTCAACCTTTGAGTGGCTACAGTGCATCTCATTAAGCCTTTTCCTTGGACAAAGTGACTTAGGGGAAAGAGACATAGGTGTCTTTCTCCTGGAAACCTATTAGGCAGCAATTATACCCAGAGAGAAGGGGAGTGAAAGTCTTGGGAAAAAGTATGGGTGTGGGTCTTGGGACACGCTACTAACTAAGATAAAATAGGTAAGTATTTGAGAAAGACAGCAAAGAAAAGACCTGGTTCACATTTTACTGTTTTGACCATTGAACAACCTTGAACTCTCACATTTATATGGGAGAAAACAACCTGAGAAGGTGAGAAGTCCCCAAAGAGAAAGTGGTGGCCATGAGGATGTGTTATTCAGAATATCAACGCAGAAAGCATAATTACCAATGGCTCCCGTGGTCCTTCTGAAACTGTCGGAGGCTACACCCAGTCTACACTTCCTGCAGGCTACTCCCCATTAATAACAGAATACGGGCAGGCTCATTCCTAGGAGCAGGAGCCACTGATGGGCAACTTTGGCTCACGGACTCACTTATGTCCTTGTCAAGAGTTCTTTGGAATTGTCCTGCATTTTAAGATGCATCAACCCTACTTCCTTCCATCTTTCCTCACTTCCTTTTCTTTTTCCTTTCCTTGGGGTCAGGCCTGCATATGATCTGAAGGTTCCCCAGCCTCCTCTAGCACCTTCTCCATTTTCTTCCACAGGCACTTGTCTAAATAAATCTTGGCACATATAGTACTCTCTTGGCATCTGCTTCTCACAGGACTCAGACTATCGCAAAGGGCATTTTCTGGAGGACACCCTCTTCAGAGGTGGGCTAAGAGAATAATGACGGGCCTTCCAGAGGTTGGAAGCAAAGGGCCAAACAAAAGAGTAGGCTGGAGACCTCCTTCCAAGGAGCAAATCCAGGGCATAATCATGAACATTTCCCTTCCCTTAGAAATTTACACCCAGCTCCATGTTCCTTCCACCTTCTGAATATGAGCGCTTATTGAAGATACCCTGTTCCTGACCCACAATTGTTTATAGTGGGTTGTTGACAAAATAACTTATCCTTTGAGTACATAATTCTCTGGGCCAAGACAACATGGTTCCAACCTACAATATATACTGCATCAGTCAGGAACCTACTCAGAGACAAAAACCACACTACTTATTTAACAGGGAATTAGATAGGAAACACTGTGGATGAAAAGACAGAAAGGAAACACTAAAGCTATTACAAAGAGTATGAAACAAAAGCATCTATACTTTCAGGGAGGAACTGGAGGAAAAGTTAGGATTATTGCAGAACTGCATTCTGAGCTGCATTCAGCCCTCTGGTTCATGGGCAAGAAGAGCTCTCTGCAGGTGGAGTGCAAACCTCAGTAGTGTGGTTCTCCCCTTTGTTTGCTGGTTCTATTGTCTCTGAGAGGACAAAGTGAGTGTTTGCTTTGAAGAGTGCTGAAAAATTACAAACCATTATTGGCTGCTGTCACTGGAATTTCTACCACTGATGTACTGCAGCACTATTACTGGAGCGATTTCACAGGATCGAAATGCAGGGATCACATATTTTTTTCTTTTTCTGTTCTCTAGTCTTCTAGAACCCCCAGCTGCAAAGCCGACCTGGGAGTCAGTCAGAAAAAGAGTCTCAGCATCATAAAGTGCAGTAAAATCAAAGCTGCAAGATAGTAGCTTAATGATGGGCATACCTCCTGTAATAAATAGTACTGTACATCACTCAGACATCTAAGCCTTTATGCTTCATGACATGGTTGCATAAACATCTTTTAAAGTTTTATCTCATTCAGAGAGGCTGTAAATGTATTTTGGTTTTAAGGTAAGCAGTGACACAAATATTTGTTGGTCAGAAGGGTAGACTGTGCAGGTCTTTAGGGTTATTTATCATACATTTCTTTTTCTTCTTTAACTTTTGGGCATAAGGTTGATTTATGCTCTAATATTTTGTGATAGAGCCACAGATTCATTTCTGACCAATGAGTGGAGACTGGGAAGAGTCTGCATTTAAATTTTGATCCAAGGCTCTGAGGACCCTCTTTCTTTCTGCACTCCTCAGAATGACCCCCAGAGTTCAAGATAGGACTGCCTTAGCCTGGATCCAGAGGCACTAAGAAGGAAAGTCTCTAGTTAATCACAATAGCCATGAAACATGAAAGAGAAGGGAACCATGCTTGTGCTTAAGCCATTGAGATCTGGGAGCTGTTTATTAATGCAGAGTTACCAGCCCATTCTGACTGGTAATATCTATGTTTGTTTCAAAACAACTTCTTACTAATATACTCTTTCACTGGTGATAACATGATGAACTAAATCTTTTAAAGTTTATTTAAAAAATTGTTTATTCCAATTCCACTTCTTTTTTTTTAAGTTAATTTATCTTATTTTAAGAGAAAGAAGGTGGGGGCGGGCAGAGAGAGGGAGAGAGAGAATCCCAGGCAGGCTCTGTACTTTCAGCCTGGAGTCCTACATGGGGCTCATTCCTCTGACCCTGGAATCATGACCTGAGCCGAAATCAAGAGGCAGACACTCAAACAACTGGGCCACCCAGGTGCCCCTGTTCTGCTTTCTTTCTTTCTTTCTCTCTCTCTCTCTTTCTTTTTCTTTCTTTCTTTCTCCCTTTCTCTCTCTCTCTCTCTCTCTCT